>RJWM01004058.1:0-105882 GCA_004363535.1 Dasyprocta punctata | reverse complement strand
ATTGGGTATATTGACCTAACTAAAATTATTGAAACAAAGCCTGCATTGCTTCTTAATGTCTTGAAGCCAAATTGTTTGCTTATTGTTTGTTCCTAACTTGATTTAATAAAAAAAAGAAGCAGTCTTCATTAAATGAATTGGAACTGAGGTTCTTTTTTTTTTTTTTTTTTTTTTTTTTGCGGCACCAGGGATTGAACTCACAACCTCGCGCCTGCCAGGACAGGCGCTTAAGGCACTGAGCCAAACTCCCGGCCCTGGTTTTTTGAGGCAGGGTCGCACTATGTAGCTCAGGTCGGCCTTGCGCCGCGTTGTAGCCCAAGCCGGCCTCGAACTCACAATGCTCCGCCTACCTCAGCCTCCCGAGTGCTGGGATTAAAGGCGTGCGCCACCACGCCCGGCTGGAACTGAGGTTCTTTAAAAGGACTTATTAGAGAAAATGTCATGTGGTCCAAATTATGTACAGATCAAAGATGAGGGCTCTTGGAGTCTGCGACATTCATAGTTTGATAAGTGGGAGCCAACTAGGGCATCCCCGGTTCTCCTGTCCGGTATTCAAAGATTTCTACTCTTCTAAATGAACACACGATGCTCCACAAGCCGTCCAGTCATGCTTTCAAAGCAAGCCTCGGCACAATTTTGAGAGCCTCACCACCCACCTGGTGCAGCCTCCTCTGCTTCAAAAGGTGGAAACCACAAAGTAAATTCTCCAGGCAATTGGACATATGAATAGTGTTATTTTTAAACAGTAACTCACAACTACTTAGGCAGTTTCTATTTTAAAAATCTATTTTTGAATCAATTGTGTCATTTAATCTGCACAACTCTTTATGGCTAGAATGCGTATTTCTTTTTCATTTGACAAACTGAGAATCATGGAGGTTTCCGAAAGTGATTAAAAATGAAATGAACAGGATATCTAAATGTCCTGGTTCTTAACTAGTACTATTTCCTCAATAGTATTATTGACTCTGCTCCTTGTAACCCAGGATCAATGGAGAACATTTTCATGATAACAGCGATGTTGATAATGTGAGCTGAACAGCTTTTATCTCATTTGCTCCTCAGAACAACACTTGCAACCAGATACTGCCATTCTGACTTTACTGAGGAGGAAAGGAGGCATTTGTGCTCTTAACTAATACTTCTTCCAGAGGTGTTCTTCTGCCACTGTCTGAAAATTGGTTGGAATACACTGCTCTTCCTACTCTGAAAAGAGGTAGTCCGAGCTCGGTGTTGTGGTGCATACCTGTAATCCCAGCACTCGGAAGGCTGAGGCAGGAGGATCTCAACAAGTTTGAGGCCCGCCTGGACTACACAGTGAATTCAAAGCCCGCCTAAACTACATAGCGAGACCCTGACTCAAAAAATCAAAACAAACAACTGCAACAACAAAAAGGTAATCTGATATTTTTGTTGTCTTCACACTCACTTTGAAGATCTTATTTCTGGATGATCTGTATAGGTGTGCTAGAAAGTAGATTAGATTATTAACAAGATATTTCTATTATTTAACTGTTGAAGAAACTGAAGCTTAATTTAAATATAAAACTTGCTCAAGATGACAGTCAAGACTTTAGAGCCAGAGTTTAGCTTAACTTTCTGGTTGCACCACTCATTAACGCTGATACCATTGTTAAGCTTTCTTTTAAAATATAAATTTTATTTTTTTTAGAGCAGTTTTAGGTTCACAGCAATATTGAACAGGAGGTGCAGAGATTTCTCATATACGCCCTGCCCCACATATGTATTAGTCTCTGCTATTGTTAGCGTCCCCTAGTGGAGTGGCGCATTTGTCACAGTTGATAAACCTACGCTGATCTATCATTTGCATCCAAAGTCCATCGCTTACATTAGGATTCATCCTTGATGTTATGCATTCTAGAGTTCGGCAAATGGATTATGACGTGCATTCACTATCGTAAAATCATAGAGAATAATTTCCCTGTCCTAGAAATTGCACTTCTATCCATCCCTCCCTTTCTCCTAATCCCTGGTAACCACTGCTATTTTTACTATCCACATAGTATAACCTTTCCAGTATGTCACATAGGTCATATCATACAGTGTATAGCCCTTTCAAGTAGCTTCTTTCCCTTATTAATAAGCATTTAAATTTCTTCCGTGTCTTTTCATGGCTTCAAAGTCTATTTCTTTTTAATGTTAAATCATATTTCATTTTTATGATATATTAAAGTTTGCTTATCCATTCATCTACTGAAGGACATCTTGGTTGCACCCAAATTTTGTCAATGATGAGTAAAGTTGCTTTAAATATTATGTGCAGGTCTTGGAGTAGACATAGTTGTCAATTCTTTTTGGTAAATACCAAAACGCATGATTTCTGGATTGTAAGTTAGGAGTGTGCTTAATTTAAAAAAAAGAGTGTGCTTAATTTTATAAGAAACACCTAAACTGGCCTTCAACACGTCTGTATCATTTTGCAGTAATGAACGAGAGTTCCTGCTTCTCCACATCCTTAGCAGAACTTGATGTCAGGATCTGGATTTGGGACATTCTAATGGAAGTGCAGTGGTATTGCATTGTGTTTTAATTTGTATTTCCCTGATTATATACAATGCTGACATCTTTTCATGTGCTTATTTGCTATCTGTATATCTTCCTTAATGAAATACCTATTAAAGTTATTAACTCATTTTTAAATCATGTTATTTTCTTGTTGTTGAATTTTAGGAGTTCTTCACATAGCTTGGATAGCAGTCCTTTGTCAGATATGTCTTTTGCAAATATTTTCTCCCAATCAGTGGCTTGTCTTTTTATTCTGTTGGCAGTGACCTTTGTAGAGATGAAAGCTTAGTTTTAGAGAATTCCAGTTTATCAATTCTTTCTTTGTGCTTTTGGTGTTACATCTAAAACTCATTCTCAAACCCAAGTATATTTAGACTTTTTTATGTGTTGTATTCTAGGAATTGTACAGTTTTGGGTTTCATATGTAGATCTAAAATCTATTTTAAGTTAGTTTTGTGAAGAACATAAAGTCTTTGCCAAGATTATCATTATTTTTGCATGTAGATATTCATGTGACTCAGCATCAATTGTTGAAGAGATTCTCTTTTTTCCATTATACTTACTTCATTTATTTATTAAAGATCATATTTATGCAAGTCCACTTCTAGGCTCTCTATTCTGGTTTATTGATCTTTGTCTACTTTCACCAATACCATTGATATCTTGATTATTATAGCTTCATAATAAGCTTTTAGTTCAGATAGTATCACTCTTCCGATTTTGTTCTTCTACTTCATATTATGTTGACTTTCTGGGTCATTTGCTTCCTTATATAAACTTTAGAATTGTTTTCTTAATAGTCACAAGGTGACTTTCTAGAAGTTCAATTAAGATTGAGTTGAATATATAGATTGAATGTGAAGAGCCAACATTTTGACAATATTGGGATCTTATCTAAGAACATGGAATATGTGTCTATTATTTAGCTCTTCTTTGATTTTTTCATTAGAGCTTTGTAGTTTTCCTCATATAGATTCTGTACATGTTACATTACATTTAACCTAATATTTGATTTGGGGCTGTACTAATGTTAGTGATGCTCAATGTTGTCAAATTCCCCTTGTTCATTGCTAGTTTATAGGAAAGCAAGTAGCTTTTGTATATTAACCTTGTATTTTGCCACCTCTATAGCCACTTAATGGTTTCATCAATTTTTCTTTTACTAAAATTTAAAAATTCCCTGAGCTGTTTTCACTTGAATAACACTAGTAGTAATGCTAGTTGTAGGATCCTAGTTGTCGGGCTCTCTCTCTCTCTCTCTCTCACTTTTTTTGTGTGTGGGGGGTCGACTCACAACCTCTCCCCTGCCAGGCAGGCACTTAAGCCACTGAGCTAAATCCCTGGCCCAGTTGTCAGGCTCTTACTGTGAAGATGAAAACAAGAGCAGAAGTGCAGTGCCTGCTATAGAACAGATGCTCCATGAAGGTGGCTATCATTGCAACTTCAACTTGTCAGTGTCACATAGAACAACTGATGTCCACCTTTCTGCAGGCATTTATAGTTGTCAGCTCAAATTTTCTCTCCTTGATATCTAAGGGGGGAATGCACCAAGAAGCTTATCTCTACCATGGAAAAATCTTTGGCTCTAGTTTCCTCCTGGAAATAACTCAGAAGTTTCAATTGGCCAGTATGATAATGACCGCAAGTTATGACCATTATGCATGTAGATTGATATGTGCTTTTTCTTAATACACCACAACCCTTTACAAAGTAAACAAAATGGCAAAAGTTGACTTGAATACTTTCCACTTATTCCTACTAGTAGGAGCTGAGTTAATCAGTGAGATGTAACAGAGCCTTGACAATAACAAAATACTGGGCTGCTATCTTCTGGAGGTGAGTGTTGTCTAGGAAGGAACTCGAAAAAACATGTAGAGAAAAAAAGTGTTCTGTGAATATTAAAACCTCTCTGATTATTAACAACAGTCCTCAGCCATATGATATTGCTTTTGGATTTTGCAATGTTATGAACTTTGTTCCTTTTCTTGGAGAGAAAGAAAATGTTTGTAAGAGTTAAACTGTCAGAAACCATTCTTCATGCCTTCAAGGCAGGGGACCAAAACACCTAGATGGAGAAATCAAGAAAAAGCAAAAGTAGGAGTACAATAAGATGGCTTGCTGGCACTCTGAACTGGCACTCTTGTGTGCTAAATCCTTTGGAGACTAACTCATTCCCTGCGAACCACTCTGCCCCTTCCTTAATTTTCTTGCTCACTGTATTTTGGTCACCAACTTTGACTATTTGGACACTTCTTGCTTGTTCTTTTTTGTTTTTTTTTTTGTTGTTGTTGTTGTTGTTACTGCTGTTCTAATACTTGATGAGGGTTCAACTTGCCTTTGATTCTTCAACCTGGTCTTTGGATTTTCTTTGCAGCTATGCTCACCTAAGCTTACCATGACTCCTTTTGGTTTCTGATTCTCATTTCAGGACAAACCCTTGATGAGTGATTGTTTGCTAAGCTGCCCCTTTGAACAGATTCCTGGCTCCTCCCCAACTACCTACAAATGGCTCCAGGGTATGGACCAGATTCTTGAAGTTCAAAGAATCTCCATTTTGAAGACTGGTGATGAGTTTGCTATATGAAAGAAACCTAGTTTTTAAAAAGTGTCTTCTAAGGATGGGTACAGTGGAACACACCTATGATTCTAGCTATTTGGGAGGCTAAAGCAGGAGGATCACAAGCTCAAATGCAACCTGTGTAACAGTGTGATATCTCAAAACAAACATAAAACAAACCAAAAGTTTGTTTCTAACAAAAATAAAGTTATCGATCACTGGCTAAATTCTATATGGTATGACTTAGGAGCACTTGGTGAGTAAATAAATAAAACACTGTTTTATTTGACCAAGTTCCTCTTTTGTTTGTATCTTATAATAAAAGATATTTTGTCTTCTACTATGACACAAGTGATAGACTGTGAAAATCAGGTGGAAAAGTATTTATAGAAACACGCAAAATTAGTGGACTAGCTTTATGCATAGTCCAGCCCTTTTCATCTCTGTCAACTTTGAATTAAAAGAACTTCCTCAGAATATTTAAAATGACCTTTTTAAAACATTTGGTTAGCTTTATTATTATTATTAGTCAAGTCATTTTTAGCATTAATATTATATACTGGAGGAACATGTTCATTTATAACATCTCAGGCATGCATATTAAAATTCACTTTTGTATTACTGATGCTATAATTTTCACTGATCACTGGATGCATGCCAGAGCACCCTGGCCTTTATTGTAAGATATTATATCATAAATATTGAGACATATTTTAACTCCTTGAAATGGATAGTTTGTTTAATATGTATTTTGTGCCATTATATGTTTATTTAATGTTGCATAAATAATTTAATAGGATTAGTAATTCTTTGTTTCATGCTACTTCTGCTACCAACTAATTTATAAATGTAAATATATGTAGTTTTCTCTTTTAGAAAACCAGAGCTCTACCATAAATAATATCTCAAAAATTGTAACCTACACCTTCCACTGTAATTTCTTAGAATTTTTACTATTCTTTGATTTTTTTCTCCATTCATTCAACAGATATTTTACCTAAAACTTTCTATGCATTAGGCACTATAATTCAAGGTGCTGAACAGATGGATAAATGAAATTATTCTTTCAATGATCTCATAGTTTAGGTGGAAAGTCAAATAAATAATCATGAAAATAATTATAATACACTATGGTAAATGTTAAAGTTATCTATCAATTGTGGCTATGAGAGCTTCTTCTTGTCTGTGAGCTTCTGGGCAACTGTAGAAAGAAGATGGAATTTGTGCTGGATTTGAGGGATGAGGAGGGGTGCTGCAGTGCCCCCGGAAGGAGCTTCTGTATTGGAGGAAGCCGGAATCACATAGGAGATATGTGGCTGGAAGGTGGGAGTTTGTGGGAAGGCACACAGGAAAGTACGAGGGTGGAGAAGGAAAAGAAATGACTAATTTATTTTTGCAAAGGTCTAAGAAAAGTAGATATTAGATTGCAGTGATTTGACAAATATGATGCATGAAAGGAACTTTTTAAAATGTTTTAAATTCAGCACTTTTTGTAGTAGAGACAAAAGGTTTAGGAGAAAAAGAAGAGAAAGAGAAAAAAGAGACAGACAGACAGAGAGAGAGAGAGATGCAATTCACATTGTCCTCAAATTTGTTTCATATTTTTCCTTCCCAAGTATCAGGAAAACTAGCTCCCTGGCTGTTAGGTAAGGCCATGTGAATGAATAGTTCAAGCTATTAAATTGTGAGAAAAAGCTTGTGTTACTTATGGGCTGAAGCAGTGAAGAGCTCTTGTGGGATTTCCCCAGTGTCTCTTTCCCTGTCATGGGAACCTAAATGGCTTCAGGTAGCTACCTGGAACCACAGGATCACAGCTGCCTGAATTCCTGAGTCACAGCAAGAAAGACAGTTGCTCTGCAGAGTAGGCCAGATCTGTAATGGATTTGGTTGTGGTGATGGGGAATAAAGTTGAAAATTTCTCCTGTTAAGCACTGGAATTAGGATTTTTTGTTACTTTAGCATAGCATAGCTGATCCAGACCAGAGCACAAATTTAAAAGTCGATAACTAATTAATGAGTATACAAGTCAAAAGAGGCAGAAGATGGATGCAAGGTAAGAAGTTTAGAGGCCTGAGGAAACACTGAGCCATTTCTTCTGCTGAAATGTGCAGGATAGTTTAGAGAGGGACAAAATGTAGGAAAATTTGAAGGAAGGAAAAGGATGAAGTTGAAGTTTATTCACGATGGCTACCACATTCCTGTGATGTTGGACATTAAGACCCCTTAATGAATGATGGAAGTGGCAAGATTGAACTCAGGACCCCGTGCTTGCTTGGCAGGTGCTGTGCCACTGAGCTATATCCCCAGCCCTTGTCTGGAGTTTCTATATTGCAATCAAGAGTGTCAGCTTTTGTGGGGCTTTTTTATTATGTAAACAAAATATAAGTACACTTAAAATTACTGGAAAGTAAATAACTTCAATGATATTTAAGCTATTCCAAATCCTTGAGCTCATCAGTACATTTTATGAAGCTAAATAATACCAATAAGAAAAGAAAACAGCAGCCATATAGATACAAAATTCTCAGTAAAAAGAATAATTACAGCACTCTGGGAGGTGAGGCAGGAAAAGTGCAAGTTCAAGCTCAGTGTAGGCAACAGGGTGACTTAGTGAGACCCTGTCTCAAAATAAAAAATGAAAAATAAAACAGCTGGACATGTAGTTCAGTGTAAAGGCCTCAGGTTCAAACCCCAGTACTGCAAAAAAAAAAAAAAAATTAGAAAATAAAACCCATTAGTGTATCAACACTGACCTCGTAGAATTTGCCATGCTGGCTTCATGTCAGGAACTCTTTCAATGACATAATTTATGACAACACTATATTAATGGCTTAAAATCATATTACTAGTTGCTGAAAAGGCATTTGGTTAAATTCAGTAGCCATTTTATTAAGCCCCAAATAAATAATAGCAATAGAAGGAAACAACTTAAATATGATAAATACTACTTATGCAAAACCAAGAGCAAACATCACAGGAGACTCCATTTTAAAATTATTATATGGAGGTGTGATAACATGCCTATGTATGTAATATCACTTAGAAAAACATAGTGTGGCTTTGTACTAAAAATGATCAGATAGAAATAGAAAAAAATCCCCTTATAGTAGTATGAAAACCTTAAAATATTTTGAAAACCATTCAGTAAGAAGTGTACAGGATATACAGGAAAAGAATCATAAAATCTTACTGAAGGGTGACATCATGAGCAAAACAAATAGAAAAACATATCCAGTCCTTACATAGGAAGATTTAATATTTCAAACATATCAATTTTGCCCTAATTGTTATACATATTTAATGAAATTCCAATTAGAATCTGTATGGCATGAGAAAATTGGATTATTCCACATTTCATGTAAATGAATAAAGGAAGGGATAGGAAGGAATATGTGAACCTGAAAAATAATGACAAGAATCCTTGACCGATATTAAAATGCTATAAAGATAGCATAATCGAAATATTTAGGCATTATCTGAGGGACAGACTGACTGGTAGGCTGAATAAATTTGTACAATAATTGAGAATTTATACAGGTTAAGGGTGGCAATTCATGTCAAAGGGGAAAATAGTTTCCTTAGGAAATTAGCACATTTTATATACATATTGAGTAGCACAATTAACTGTTCATTAAAAAAATTAGTTGGCCTTCTACCTCATGTGATGTATGAAAATACTGAATAAGTTTTTCTTTTTGGTTTTTCTGAGACAGGTCCTTGCTATGCAGTCCAGGCTGGCCTTCAACTCACTGTGTAACCTAGGCTGGCCTTGAACTCACAGGATCCTTCTGCCTCAGCCTTCTGAGTGCTAGAGTTGCAGACATGAGCCACCACGCCTGGCTTGAATTAATCTTAAAAGTCAAAAATAAAACAATACAATTCCAAAAAGATATAATTTAGAAGAACATGCATGTAACCTATGTATTAAAAATATTTAAAATTTTATGAATTAAATAGATTTTAATTGATATGATAAAAACTGACATAAAATTATATATGTTTTGGGGGTCTAATGTGATATTTCAATACATGTTTATATCATGCAATGTTTAAATCAGAGTAAACATATCCATCCCCTCGAACATTTATTATTTCTTTACTGAGTGTACTTCTAAAAACAAGCCAAAGGGCCAGGGATACAGTTCAGTGGCACGGTGCCTGGCAAGCACAAGTTCCTGAGTTCGATTCTCAGTCCCCCCCGCCCCCGCCTCAGAAAGGTAAAAATAAGCCAATAACTCAGAGATTATTTTTAAAAATGTATGACAGATCTTACACAGTTTTTAAATGGCTGAAAATACACGTGCCAGTCAGGATTCATTCAACTACAAGTACCAAGAAATTTAAATGCTACAGGCTTAAATAACGAGGGAAGGTGCCTGCTCGTGGGGCTGGAAGTCCACAAGCAGAGGGTCTGAAATAAGTTCATTTCCTCTGATTTCTGTCTTCGCTTGGTTTTGGAACTGGCTTTTTCCCAAAGCTGGTATCAAGATAACTACAGCAACTTTTCTGAAAATGCCACGTGTACTTGACAATGACCAAGAAGGAATCAGCTACTTCACTTCAATGGCCACTTTGAAGACTGAGGAAACTTTTAGTAAATTTCTTCTCACACCCTACTGGCCTTAGACCTAGGTGTTTGCATAAAAGGACTGACACATATTTAGTTTTCTCGATGTGTTGGATTTTGTGTAATTTTCAATTGCTTCCTTATGCCAAATCAAATTTTTAAAAATCAAATGTGTTATTACTCTAATAAGAAACAAAAGGTTTGTTTTTAATGAAAAAGTTATTTCATAATAATAGTGAGTTGGGGAAAGCATAGACATATACACCTCATCACAGCTTCACTTTTATTTATACCCTGGCAGGAAGGTTTTTTTTTTAATGTAATCTTTTTTATTTTTAAATGTAATATTTTGTAAATGACCCCCCAAAGTATCACATGTGAGAGAAAACATTTCTCCAACAATTTGCAATAAATTTAATTATATTTTAAACATGTATTCATAATTATAAAGTAAATAATTAGAAGTTAAATAAAGGGTTTTGTGTATTTAGGCATCTTTTAAACACATGTAGCTACCAAGCAGTTTGATTAACATTTAGTTCTTACCAAATATCTTCGCTTAGCTGGAACAAAGAAATGGTTGACAGGCAGGCTGGGGTTACATTTCTACCTCAAGGACTGCACTTGTTTAATGCTCTTGAAGGAGTAAGTCAGGCCAGTCTCGCCTGAGAAAGGGCAGGCGGCAGTCGCTTTTGATCTGTTGGAGCGCCTGGGAGCGAATTCCTGGGGGCCCCAGCGTCTCCGCAGTGGGAGGGGAACGGGCTGCCCCCACACTCACTTCCAGAAACTTGGTCGGCTCGTCTTGCCAGCCGCTCTTGCCCAGATCCTCATACTTCAGGAAATGCCACCCAGTGCCACCACATGGAGGGAGCCGTTTTTAGCACCGGGCCTGGCTGGGGAAATGAGATTTTGAGGACTCCCTGACTGGGAAGCTGAAGAGAGCAAAGGCTGAGCAGAGAAAGCTGAGATGCTTTATCTTTCCCTCCTGTGATTGCACTTGGCAGCCCCTCACCCTGCTAGGCAGGTCTTAGAGATAGCAGATGGGGGGACGCAGTTGGCCTTGGGGAGGGGTGCGAAGCATGTTTATGTGGCGAGGACAAAAAGCTGGCGAATCGGGTGATACGCGGAAAGTTTTCCGTGGTGACCCGAAGTGAAAACCTTTACGAGTTTTGAAAACATGGCTAAAAATAATTGGAAATTACCTCTAACCTTCCAGCCATGTGAATTTAAGCAAATCACTTAAATGTCTCCGAGCTTCAGTTTTCTTATTTCTAAAATGTGGGTATTTAATGCCTATCTCACAGGGTTATGGGCTTAAATGAGTCAAATGAATGCAAAACACTCTGCATGGTGCCTGGAGCATAGGAACCACTTATCTTTATAAGTGTGGCCATTATTACTTTAATTTCTAGGTTTTGAATAAAATTGCTTTACTTTGTTCATAAAAAGGCAAAAAAAAAAAATTAAATAAATAAAGACAAGAAAAGAAAGACTATATGGCAGAGGAGACATTCTAGCTCTTGCTCCAGTGCAAACACACACACACACACTTACACATACAAGGAAGCACGGAAACGCAGAAGGCAGTGCTGCAGAGAGGAATCATCACACCACACTACTCAGACCCTCTCACTTCAGCTTTATAGTTATTTGGCGAAGAGGGGAGACCTTGTTGACTATCATGAACGTGAGAGAGTTTGGGGTAGACCAGAGTAGGTCAGTGTATCTACTTCACACTCTGTCCTAACTCAATACAATAGATCCCAGGGGCAGAATTAAATAAAAGATAGATAAATGCATCTATGTTAACACAAAGAGCAAGTAAAGGCCACACATAGCGTGTGGGGCCTCAAGTTGGTATTTAGGAAGGATTATTAATTAAACTTGAAGACCAGGAAATGTGAAATGGACATTAGAGATATAATTGTGTGTTCTACGCAAAAACAAACTAACTCACAGGAGGTATTCCTGCACTGGCCATGACTTTACAACATGTGGCTTCTAAAATTCTTCTGCCTCTCAGTAATGATGTCATTCTGCCACTGCTAACTCCAAAATTAACAGAAATAAACATTCATTCTTTTCCTGTACAACTTCTCTAGGAAAGCCCCCAACTAACCTAAAATTTCCCCTCCATTTTTAAATATCTGGAACCAAAGAACTAGAGGGATAGATGGATGGAAGTAGATAGATTCAAATATTACCATAGGCAAACGCGGTGTACAGCACTGGGCCCCCAGGAAGTTGCCCCTTCAGTAGAGATCGGTGTGCAGAAAGTTTACTGGGGACTCTTCCCAGATCAACACTTACAAAGGAAAGGAAGGAAGCGGGATGGGACCAAGAAAAAAATGGCCTGTGATGTAGTCATAGGACTTCAGCCAGCACCTGGGATTGAGTTAGGCAAGGGGCCAGCCTCTGCTCTGGATATGAGATGCCTAAGATTAGGCAAAGCAGCTGTCTTCCTTGCAGGGAAATTCCTCGGGAAAATTCCTAAGCCTTGGGAGAATAAAACCTTTAGCCACAGAGCATGCAGCTGGGCAGCACCCGACAGCATCCAGCGCAGAAGTGCTGGAGAGCAGATGTGGCCCTGGGTCAAGGATTGCTGTGAAGGGGAGCTGGATTGACAGTTGGGCCATTTGACTGCCCCCACCCCCATTCCTCTACCTTTTGCTTTTTCTACCATTCCATCTGCCGTTGCGTTGGTAGAGGGATTGAAACAGCTGAATATAGAGAACAAAGCAATTAATCCTTTGCTTTTGAATTTCAAAAACTTGGGCTCAGCAAAGGAAATATTTGGAAAAAGCAAAGAGTGTAATGAGAGAAATTTTTTCTCAGTCTTTCCCAGACTAGATAAAGAGTCTCTGGGCTTTGGTGAGGAACAAAGGCAGAAAGAAATTCGAGAGAACTTAGTCTCATGGCTTCTTGTGGTAAGACACTGTCCTGCCCCCAAGGAATGTACAGTCTTGCAGGGAAGACAGACTTAACTCATAAATACAGTACTGTGAGTTGATTCTTCTGATAGAACATATAGGAATGGGACACAGCCTAGAAAACCAAAAATGGCTCATATAAGAAGGGTCATTTAGTTGGGAAACTGTAGCATAAGCAGATGCTGTACTGTCTAAATGGCAAATAGAATGAAAAAGTGTTTCCGGGAAAGGAAGACAAAGAAAAACATGAAGGAAGAGGATGTGGTCTGCACTAGAAGTTGAGAGGAGCTCAGGCTGATTACTGGAATGCAGAAAGATGAATGCTAGAAAAGGTAAGCAACCCCATCGGGAGTTTGGTGCTGTAACCAAGAAGGGTCAGGATAGCTGTTAGAATTCAGGAGGAGTACTGGGAGTATATGAAAACGAATGAATTGGAGAGGAGGTAGCATTGGTGATTGTTTTCTGTGGCAATGAGAAAGAGCTTGTGGCAAACTGAAAAAAATCTAGCAAAATTGCCAGGAAATACTGAGGATCCAATTTGGGAAGATGATGGAACCGTACAGTAGCAAAATTATCTGATAACGTGTGCAATATCTATGTATTCATATACGGGTTATCTGTGGAGACCTCCCTGCGTGGGGTCTTTTGACATCTGTGGAGTTATTTTATGCGTTGTCATAGACCTGGACATGAACTACCTGTAGGAGTCACGTGAAGTGATTTCCTAGAGGGAAGGAATTTCCTTGAGGGAGGGGAAAATGGGGGAGGAGAGAGGAACTCATTTTGGATCCTAAGGAAGTTTACTTTTCTGGTACTCAAAATTACCCTCTCTAGTGAGCTCCATTTACTATTATTCATTCACGCTTTCATTGACTTTTCTCTGTGTCCTGCTAAAGACACCACACGATACTTTATGAACACCTAAGCATGAATAGCAATGGAAGGCATCCATTCCACTGCCAGCTCCTTTGGAGCTGTCCCGCAATCAGTGACCCAAAAGTCTCCCCCAAGGACCTCATTGCCTTTATCAGCATTGCAGAAGGGTTGAAAACATGTTGCTCCTCCAACAGGGTTGGAACTGTCCCATATACTTTTCTTCCATGATGTCTTTTGGGAGAGCCCTGCTGTCTTCCAAGTCCACATTTTCCTGCTTCCTGTCGATGCAGTCACTATATCACCTACTCTCACTCTGTTTTGCTCCAAGTCCCCACGCAACACTACTTTTGGGCCTTATTCCTCTTCTGATCCTTGGCCTGAGAATGACAGTTGTTTAGATAAGATAGTCATCACCCACTCTGTCCTCCCTGGTAAGTCCTTATGTTTGTGTCTCAAGTGGGAACCACCCAGTGGCTTTGCATACCTCGGCTTATGTCTTCTCCTGCCTTTTCTGGGGGCCCTCAGGAGAGCTACAGACTGACTTTAGGTAATGTGCTCACGGGTTTGTACGCTGCTTGTTTGCTCTAACCCCTCCTTCCCTTGATAACACAACCTCTGGTCCTTCTTGCGCACTTCTTCATTCTTCCCTCCTTTCCTCCAATTCTCCCATCTCTCCTCTGTGCCTTGTACTGAAGCAAGTCACACATAGTAGAGATTCATAATACTCAGATTCCAGAAGGAGATGGACTTTCGGTGTAACTCACCACTAAAAACGCTTCAGGTCATAGATCAGAGGGATCCAGAGAATTCTCTCAGAATAACCAAATATTGCAGTTAGTTTGCTTGGCTATTATTGTGTGGATGATTTTAGCTAAGTTATCTTTCTAGGCCTCAGGTTGTGTTGTTTTGTTTTGTTTGGCATGGTACTGGGAATTGAACTGCAGTACCCTTGCACTGAGCTACATCCCCAGCCCTTTTCTAATTTGTTATTTTGAGACAGCGTCTCACTAAGTTGCCCAGGCCAGGCTCAAACTTGTGATCCTCCTGCCTCCACTTCCCAAAGGACACCACAATGCCCAGCAGGTTTCAGCCTCTTGCATGTACTATCAGACTGCTACATGGTTGATGAGTAGAGATGGATTCATTAGGAAACTGGGAAGGATAGCCTTCAAGGCCCTTTATCTGTCTGAAGCCCTTTCCAAGCCCCTGCAAGGTGCCATGAAATTTTGTGTCATTTTCCTGAAGACCTGACCTCTCCTTAATCATGTACAATTCAAGCCTTGATAAACTTAGCTCTGCCTCTACTGATAGGGTTTTGTAAGACAGAAATGAACAGTATTTGTAAAGCCCTAAACACAGACTCTGGCTGTCATCATTCTCAGAATTAGCATTAAATTATTCATCTATAGAAAGAATTGTGAAGGGTTTATTCAAATTTTGAAAAGTTTTATAAATGAATGTTAAATAAATATTTTCTGGTTTTTATGTCTTTGCATTAGCAAAAATATTTTCAAACATTTTCAGATTAATATTTAATTAAAAATAGCTCAAAGTATGTTATAAAAATTCAAACAATATAAGAATGTTTTGAGTTAAGAATAAGTCTCCTTTCTTTGTGGTATAAGGCACAAGGTTGTGAGTTCGATCCCCAGTAAAAAAAAAACAAAAACAAAAACAAAAACAAAACTCCTTTTTCTTCCTTCTCTTGCCATTGCCTCTCTCCCAAATCCTTTCTCCACCAAAGGTAGTCATAGACTAATGGTTTGCTGCATATTTTTCCACTCTCAATAGGTACTTTGCATTTAAAAATATCTTGAAAACAATATAGAAGCAGTTTTTAAAGGCTTCCCTCAGTTGAAAACAGGCACAGAGGAGATACTGAATGACACACATACACACACACACATGCACGCACCTATGTACATATATGCATGTGTCTAGTTTCTACAAATCAAGAAATCCAGAATTTCAAGAAAGGAAGACTGAAATTCGGAATTTAAGAAAAGGAAGACTGATTTTTCAAATACATGAAGCACCACTTAAAAAGTATTGTCAGAGAACGTTTGCTAAATGAAAACTACACATGACGGCAATGTCCACCCTTGCTGGAGATGAATGTTGCAGTCTGTTCTGCATGAGTCAGTTACGGAAGGCAACAGAAAACAACTTTGAATCAGGGAAACCATGTGTTTCCTTTATCTTTTTCCTTATGTGTAAATATTTAGTGCAAGTAGCTCCTCTGTTAAGGTAGCCGCATACACTTCTTTAAAATTCAAGAGCACTGTATGGTGTTGCGTGCCTGTGATCCCAGCACTCTGGGACGCTGAGGCAGGACTGAAAGTTTGAATCTAGTCTGGAGATCTTAGTGCCTTACTGAGACCCTGTCTCACAACAACAACAACAAAACTAAAGGGCCAGGATGTAGCTCAGTGTAAAGACCGTGGGTTCAGCCCCAGTGCCAGGAAAATAATTCAAGAGTACACCAAGCATAGAGGAAAGTAAACGTATTAAAAATATGTTTTTAATATATTAGAAAAAACTTTTTAGAATATGAACACATATTTTGCAAAATGTGTATTATAAGCATTGTAAAGTCTTTTTAAAATAAGTTTTAAGGTAATTTTTGCTATTTTTCTCTCGCATGTATTATAACACCAAGTCACATTTTTTTTACTTGCGGTTATATACTTGGTGGGTAACACACACACAAACATACATATACAAAAGTGTTTTCACATTTATTTTATTATTTTATCCAACTCGGGCTTGTCCCATAGACTATAGCTAAAGCAGAATTTGCAAGTCCAACCACTACAAGAGTTTGATTGCAGGCAAAGAACACCAACTCTAATTGAACAGTAATGTATTGGGAGTATATGAATTAGTGTGCAGAATCAGAGGGCAAGATGATGAGTAACCAACCCTGGGAAGAGCAGATTGTCAAATAATCTAGTGATCTAGGTGGGGAAAATCCATGGATGGTGTCTGCAGAAAGCTCCCTGGAATTAACTGGCTTAGGCCATTTTCCATCTCAGTACCATTCTACTCAGGGTTCAATTTCCAGAAGAAAGTATGATCAGTACAGCCAGGTTCATATGGCCATACCTTACCTGGGCAGGGCTGGACTTCTTCACTGGAATTACCATGAAAAAGGCTAGCAGTTGGAAATAGATTTAGTAATGTTTATTTGTAATTGCTACATATTACCTTAGTAATTACTAGGTAAGTCATTCCTATGGGGAGATATTATAACTAACATGGTTTTAATTAAAAATAATGAATAAGAAAAACAAGGACATTTCTTATTTATCTTATTTCCTTCTCCCATCCACTTGTTATGGCTAAGCTTTCAATAGGAATGAAATGAAATCCTTGGACAGATTAGCTCTGCACTTGAGTAAGCATAGACTACAAGCCAGGACACAGGTTGTATTCTAGTTGTTTCTCTAAACACTAGGAGATCTTGGCTAACAGAACCTTTTCTAGGGTGCAGCTTATTCATTTATAAAGAAAAGTTCAGTAAGTTCCAGTTATAGCACTCATTCTGTGCTGTGAGGACAGTTGGCAGAATTATCCCAGGGTCAGGCCACTCTGTAGAGTGTTGACAATTCCTGAACTTTAACAAGTGGCAGGAGAATATCCAGCCTCTGCTGAGGAGTTGGGAGGAGCCTATTTATTCAGCCCTTGTTCAATCACTCCGTCAGTCATTTCTCAGCATTTAGGGCTGCAGGTGACAGCCACTACCCTTGAGAAGCCCACCAATTACAGTTGGTAGTAATTCCTATTTAACAAATGAGATTCTATAAATTTGAAGAACCTAAAGGAAAAGAAAGAGTTCTACACAGATCAACTCACCTTGATGTGCTAATTGTACACATACGTTATTTATAAGGGGTTAAGGGAGCAAGGAAGAGGGGATACTTTCCGCTATAGAAGAGGGTTTGAGAGCCGAAGATGCTTCTGGGGGCCCTACAGGAGTTTGATGCATCCATTCATTCAACAGTCACTGAAACTTCTGGGAAGGTCCCATGCTGGGCAATAGAGAATGATACTGAAAATGAAAGATAGTGTAAGAGATGAGAGTGAGCATGGCGGGAAGAGAGGAAAGGAAAAATTTTTTAAATACGAAAGTCAAGAAGCACCATACTTCAGTTATCACTCGATAAGCCAGCAGCATACCAGTGGCTAATCCTTCTTACTTGTATTTCGCTAGGCATGATTCTAATTGCTTTCCCAGTACCAATTTATTTGGGGGGCAGGCACTGTAACTACTCCTATTTTACAGCTGAGAAATTAATGGGAATTTTAAGTGATCTGCCCAGGGTAATGAAGCAAGTGTGTAACAGGTTTGGGATTTGAGATCACATAAGTCAGATTGCAGGGCCCGGGTGTTTAACCTGTTACCCCATCTCTCTGCACATTTGTGTGGGGAGAGGCTGAAGCTGGAGGTCAAGTGCACCTGTGGGGTTAAAGCAAGGCCAGCCCTGAGAAGTGGAGAGCATGAGGCAAGCCAAGTAAACAGTAAATAAGTCAACAAGTTCCAGCTCCAAGTAAACAAGCTCTTTCAGTTCCAGAAACACAGGTGCTCAGGCCAGTCACACAAAGTTGCAAAACAGCGGTGCTGAAACTGACATCAACCTCCCCAGTGTATAAATCAACAGACTGCTGTGGTGAGCAGTTCCCTTCCCCTCCTCAGGAGACAGGGCTCCACCTGACCCCAGCTTTCTGTGTCTTTTCTTCACCTTCTCAACACCCTCCATGGTCCTCACTCTGGGACGTTTAAGAGCCACGTGGGTCATGGCTCATTTGTAGTAGCCAAACAAGTAACCATCCAGTATCAGTTTAGTGGGGCTGATCTATTTTAGACCAATTCGAAATACTGAGCCAGTTTGAAAGAATAAATTAGTAGTTATAACTATTCTTTTAAAAATTATACTATCACTTCCCTTTTTATAGCTTCTTTTCCTTTTCACCCCAAAGACCCACTCCAGGGCCCCCAAATTCAGTTTTATAATAGAATATTGGGCTAGATGTGAACACTTGGATAGGACTGGGAAAAAGTCTGAAAATTGAAGTGTGGTTATTTTATTTGTGTGAAGAATAATAATGCTGGTTCATAATTATTTTGAAGAGGACATTAGTGAGTCATGGTTCTCTAATTTCTCAATAAAAGCAATCATGTGAATTTAAAGAAATAAATTAATATACTATTGTAGGATAACCTGGTCACAATTTCCCCTCAGATTTAAGGTATAGCATTGAGAGTTATAAAATTTCTTATTCAATTATAGGATCTTTTTTTTATTTTGAAGATAAAAAAGAAAAAATAGAAAAATCAAGAAGTAAACGTAAAAAAATAGCAAAAGCAAAATGACAACAACAAGAACAGCAAAACAACAATAGCTGTATAGGTTTGCAAAACAAGGGGATAGGAATTTAACAATAGTTGTTATACTGCATATTGTCATCTTCAAAATAGTTGCTCAGGTTACCAGATATAGGAATAAAACAAAACAGTAAAATGGAACAAAACATTGGATTTCAAAAACAAGACAGAAGGAAATCCCCCACAGTGCATGCTGCCATCCTCCAAATACATGTCCAGACCACCAGCCCCAGGCCTAAAAAGTCAACTAAACAACAGAAGCATCAAGCTATTCCTTTCACCTCAGTTGCTATCATCTCACCCTGAGTTCCTCTGAATCGGTCAGTTGCTTACCAAGGGGAGTGGAGAGGGATACTCTTCTGTTTTCCCCGCCCACTCACCAGCTGGCTCACGGGAAGGCATGGTTTGTCTTCATGGTGAGTCTCTTCCCACTCCCCATAGTGAACCCTGGCTTATGGGAAGGCATGGTTTGGCTTCTTGCTGAGTCTCTTCTTGTTCACCATGGTGGACCCTGGCTCTCATGGGAAGGTGTGCTTTATAGCCTGGAAAGGAAGGTATCCATCCCCATCAATATTTCAGACAGAGTTACAAATTTAATAACTGCTTCTCACAACTTATTTTCTCTTTCTCATCTGCTAGATAGTATGTTTTAAATGTAAATATTTACAATAAGGAAGTCTCTTTGGGAAGCCTTGATTTCTTTTGGGAAAATGCTAATTATTTATGATTTTCTCTAGTTGGATGTAGTAGCGCACACCTGTAGTTCCAGCTAGCCAGGAGGCTGAGATAGGAGGCTCAAAAATTTGAGGTGAGTTTGGACAACTTAGCAAGGCTTGTTTTGAAAAGAAAAGAAGAAGAAAGTGCTCAAAAAGATAGAACAAGTAAGATAGGGGAAGGAAAAGAAGGAAGAAAGGAAAAGATTATATGTATGTTGGTAAACACATATAAATGTATGTATATGTATGCTGGATAGATAACTATACTACTAACCTCTTAGTTCATCAAAATGAACAGTTTGTGCTGTCAGTGTTTGATCCCTTTTGTGCGTAGATTTTATAACCTGAACAACAACTTCTAAGACAACAATATGCAATATATTAACTCATGTTGATTCCCTACTTTTTTAAAAAAAATTCTGTATCATTTCTTTCCTTTTTTCTGCTTTGCTTCTTTAAAAATAAAAAAAAATTTTAAAAAAAGAAAATGAAAGCAGATGAAATTAAACAATAAAACAAAGGGCATGGTGATGTAGCTCAGTGGTAGAGCACTTGCTCAGCATGTGCCTAGCACTGGATTCAATTCTCAGAACCATGATAATGAAATAATAATAATAATTACAAAATATATATATATATATGTTCTCTTTCCTTCACTCAACTGCAAGACACTGTCATAACATCATGTGTGGGGCCTGGGGAGAGGGGGTGACAGGAGCTTTGCATTCAAATGGAGACATTGGAAGACCTCGCTGGTCCTCTGCGGGCCTCGGCTTGTGACTGCTGCTTGCTGGTGGTCCCTCTGCAGTGCCTCTGGTCCTTGCCTGCTCGTTTCACCTGTAGGCCAGACAATGCCCTGGGCCTTTCTTCCCCCAGTGCACACGGGCACCCCAGGCGGGACACCAGGGGAACAATTCTCTCTGCCACGTGCCACTGATTTTTTCCCTTAGGGTCCCATGGGGGAGCAAAGCAGAAGTCCTCTGCTTTCAGGATTCCCCAGTGCACTGAACACACTACCCACCTGGCCTGGCTTCTTCCGAGAAGGATAGTCAGGAACAGGGCTGATTTCTTACCCTGTGTCTCTTCTCTTTGCTGTAAATCGTCCCTGAGCCAAAAGAGACAGGCTGACCTCTGCCATCCCCGCCACGTTCTTCACAAGTGAAAAGGTCTCCCTCAGGCCTTATGCTGAGCTCGCTCTCTCCCTGGCATCTGATTAACCAACATGAACATAAGTCAACGCAAAGCTAAAAAGGAACTTTGGAAAATTGTTGGGTCTTTTCACATAGCCTAGATTTCAGGATTATTTTTTGCTTGCCTCAAACTGCCTGCCTAGGGTATTAAAAGCTAAATATTGAATCCCTTTTTATTTTTGTATTCCAGCTATAATATAATCCTAATGCCTTGGGCAGAATGAGTGAACGTCACAGACTAGGAAATGTAAAAGGGAAAAACTTGTTAACATATAACAAAATATTCCCATTACAGTAGTGATTAGAAAAGAAACATATCAACTACAGTAAATTTCACTAATTTGTACTGAATGGTCTGAATTAGCAAAATGTTTCAGTTGTTAACTAAAGAAAATATTAAAGTATACAGAAACAAAGTGGACAGCTATACAGGAGTATTTGCAAGGCTTGGGCTGTGTATGTTCTGTAGAGATCAGTGTATGTTATTCCTATATGTTGATATGCTACAGATACATCACATAAATGTGTTAAATGCTTTACCTATATAAGGCAATTTAACTTAATAACTGATTTTGCACAGGAGGAATCAACAAAGAAAGATTAACAACTTGCCCAATGTCAAGTACTTGGTAAATTGTTTTCCTAGATTTGTCTGACTATGGAAGCCAAACTATAACTTGCAAAAATCCATCTTTGTAAAATTAATTCTATGAAGACATCTTTAACCAATAAATGAAAAAGTATAATTATAATATTTTATGTAGAAATGACAATTCTTGACAATATTTTCTTTCATTCTTCTAGTAGTATATAAACATTTCCCATTGTTTATTTTCTCAATTAGCACTTCATAAATTTTATTTTAAAAAAAGTATAGCTGATGATTTACCTAGCTATGCAGAAGGTCCACTTTTGAAGAATTTGTTTTAGTGCATTTTACTGTATGATTTCCACAGAACAAAACAATGTCATTCCTTACTACATCCACTATCTAATCTACTTTCTCCAGGCACTTTATTATTACAAGATTTCAAAATATTTAGTCTTCTCACTAAAGATTAAAAACAAAATAGTCAAAGGTCACAGACACTTAGAATCATTTAACTGAAAAGCCACTTGAAATGATAAAATTGATACAATATAGAGAAATAAAAAATTTCAGACACTGATTTAATAGTAACATATATAGATATAAAGTATATGTTTAAATTACTTGCTTTGAAACAAAAGGCTTGATATAAAATAAAAAACTTACTTTTTAAAAAAGTTACCTGTGGAGCCGGGCGTGGTGGCGCACGCCTTTAATCCCAGCACTCGGGAGGCTGAGGTAGGTGTAGTGTTGTGAGTTCGAGGGCTGCTTGGGCTACAACGCGAGCGCAAGGCTGGCCTGAGCTACATAGTGCGACCCTGCCTCAAAAAAACCAGGGCCAGGAGTTTGGCTCAGTGGCTTAAGCGCCTGCCCTGGCAGGCATGAGGCTGTGAGTTCGATCCCCGGTGCCGCAAAAAAACAAAAAAAACAAAAACAAAAAAAAGTTACCTGTGAACACTGTATTTAACAGCACAGGTCGGTTTCAACTACTAATGTGACACTACACCACAAGACACCCTCAGTGGAGTCTGGGCTATGGAAAATGCACTGGACAAAAGACGCAGTTTCTTCAACAAATGAAAAGAAGAAAAAAGAAAAAGTTGATCAAAATAGTATTGAGTTCTATCAATGAATCATAATATAATATTAATCACAATATAAAGACCTTATTTGGATATTAATTGAAGCAAACTACAAAAATTATAAAGCAGTTGGAAATATTAGCATGCATAAATATTTGATGATATCAAGAAGTTGCTAATTTTATTTTGGGTCTCATAAAGCTATTTGTGGTTATTTTTAAAAATATCTTTGTCTGCTGGAGATACATATTGAAACACTGCAAGAGTAAATATAGGTTATGTGATATTAACTCCAAAATAGTATGAGATAGGCAAGAGATGTGAAGGAGGACAAACACAAATGAAGGAAGACTGGTCATGAGTTGTTAAATGTGAAGTCTGGGTTAAGTGCACAGAGATTCATTTAACTGTTCAATATGCTGATGCTCATGCTTAAAATTTTCCATAATACAAAGCAAAATGAAATACACTACAAAGTGAAAATGCCTGTTTAATAGGCTTAAGTGTATAGTACTTTATATCTGAATGGTAAAATGTTTTCCACCTAGTACGCGTGACCAACGATCAAAATAGCAACTTGAAGATAGAAAGTGACATTTAAGCCGAGTCTACCGGAAGCCAAAACCTACTGGCTGATTTGATTAATTCAGACAAAGAGCGAATCAGTTTAGAAGAGGAAAAACAAAATTAATCTGCTCAATTTTCTGAACTCATTGAATAGTACTTTGTGTAGCAACATGCCCACTATAAGCAGTGATTAATATTTGCTGATCAGTGTATTTGCTTCTTGTTCCCACACCTGAATGAAGACACAATTTGTCAAAAGTAATCAAAGAAGAGAACTCAGAAACAGAGGCAAAGGTCAGCATGGCTAGCTCTGGGCAAAACAGGGTGGGGGAAGCAAATTATTTTCCAAATATTCGAGTACAACGGACAATACTGTAAATGTACAACCTAAGCTGATGACAGGAACCAGCTCATGAAACTATCATTAGGCTGACTTTCAACAAAATTTCTACCAAAATTTCTAACAATATATATTAAAATGAAAATAGTATTTTAATACTCTTTTGTTTAAAAGCCTAATATAAGGGCTCTGACATACAGAACTCTAAGATTCACAGAGCACTGTCCTACTATATCGTGTTACCTCATTTTGGAAATCAGACAAAAATAGGTAACATCGGGCCAGCGACAGCTCAGCAGCACAGCACCAGCCTGGCAAGCGTGAGATCATGAGTTCAATTCCAGGTACCAAAAAAAAAAAAAAAAAAAGTAACATCATCTCTCTTTTTTGGGTACAGAACAGGCTGTGGGAGGCCTCCTGTGTTCCCACTTCCAGAGGTGGAGAAATGGGGCCTGAAATCAGGTGTTCTTGGTGCACTTAGCTGTTCTCCAAGGCAAATATGTTAAGACGCTCTTGGTGCTTCAACTTGGGTTATAGTGGAAAGAAAGTTGGCATGAATAACAATCTCTAGTTTAGGATCACAGGTGATCTTTTCTTTTGCAAATCTGTGTTACTGAAATCATGTCAATAAACTTCCTATTAATGACTTCCTATTAGTGACTGTATATTATAGTCAGTATTTTGGGCAAAGTAATGCTCTATTAGCATAATATCTGTTTGTTCAAAGATGCACAACTGAGGTCCAGATATTACACTCTGTGAGGATGTCACTAAGCATTCTTCTCAATATTACTAAATCCTGTGATGTTGAAAAAAGAATATGAATGAAAGCTTTTAAAAATATTATATAATGTTATCATGTCAGTTAATATAAAGCTCACTATTCTCCTCCATTATTTGGCAAATGGCTTTATACTTTCACAGTGTCTTTTTCCAAGACTTCTGTTTCTCCTTAGTAGATTTAGTCTATTTATTGTTCACACCTTCACTGTTGCTTGAATCCATTTTCCAGCCTATTTTATGTGCAAAGAAAGCCATTCGTAATAGTTTATGTGACTGTTTCTCGCTTCCAATCAATGACCATTTCCATTCAGGTTCTTTTAAGCAAGCTTTTGGAATCAACCCATCTCTTTCCTTTGCAAATACTCTGTATCTTTTTGTAACTTTTCCCAAATGACTCACTTTTGCCTTTGCTTTTAATTAAAAGTTCTTTGTATGGCTTCTTCCTGAGTATCCCCTTTGGAGTTAGACAGATGCTTGTTTTGCACAATAGTCTGTCCAGCCAAGGACAGAAGTATAGATATATATTGCAATGGGGTTTAAGTGGATTTAATGAGAATGCATCCTAACAGTTAAAAGAAGTCTATATTTTATAGACAACAGAAGAATTTAACATTTTATGTTCTCCATTTCAGTAATATGGACAAACCAAATTGCCAAACACTGTACTAGTGAAAAAAAAAAAACCGCTATTTCCAAATCATTTCCCTAATTCACCATGAGTAGCTTGATCACATTGGAGAATGTGACCCATGGCACTGCTGAAGTGGATTTTGCCACTTTACTTCGTGAAGAATAATCAAACTCAGAGGGTCTGAAACATCACTTCACAAACATAACTTGAGGAAACTGGAAGAGATAAAATAGAAAATATTTCTGGGGTTAGAAAGTGTCTGGGGGACAATGGCAGGTACCTAGGGTAGCCCCAGAAACTTCGGTGAGATTCCAAGACAGGGATTTGGTACTGATTTGGCGAGTAACTTGGATCTTCAGGGAGTAGTTACACCAGGGAGGTAAGGATATCACTAAATTACTCTTTTCACCGCTTCACCAAGTGTATTACTTTTCTATTGCAACAGCAACAAATTACCACTAACGTGGTAGTTCCAACAACACAAATTATCATACACGTCCGTAGGCCTGAAGCCCAAGAAGAATTGTGCTTCATGGAAATCAGTGTGTCAGCAGATTGTGCTCCTCCCCAGAGATCAGCTCAAAGGTCTCTGGGAAAGAATACTGAGTACTATCTTACCATCATATCTTTCCCTGACCACAGTCCAGAAAGGACCCTTGGTTTTAGGGATTTAGGCAATTAAGTTAGGCCCACTTAGATATTCCAGGATAATTTCCATCTCAACATTCATAACCTTAGTCATATCTGTGGAGTACTTTTGCCATGTTGGAACATATTCACAGGTTCTAGAGATTTGGATGTGGGTTTTGGTGGGGAGAAGGGAAGGGAAGGGAACAATCATACTACCTACCACACCATGTAGAGACTAGAATAATAGAGGCTCTTTCTTGCCTCCACTTTAAATTTTTCATCAGTCTTAACCTATTGACTAAATTTGGGCTTACCATGATACATCCTAAACTACTTTAACCCTATTTTTGTCTTATTGTTTATTTTTAGCTCACCTGGTTAAACCACATCACATGTAATTTCTCCCATTATTCTCAAAAATAGTATCCGAGAGTGTGGAAAATTTATGAGAAGCAAATTACTTTTTGTGACTGAAAAACGTAAGTGCTAATTCTTAGTAAAAATCTTGCATCTATACATCTGGGGTGTGTGTGGGGAAAATATCTTTTTCAAAATTAAGCACACTCATTATAATAGCAGCACCATGAAGTAGGTCATCACATATATAACATATGAAGCCCAGTTGGATTCTTTGAATGAATAAAAATGCAGATCGATGAGTTTCTTCAGAGAAGGACTTCTCTCTCAGTTGTGACTTAAGAGAAGTCGGGAGGTCAGGAGATTATCTTATCATGTTCTTTTGTCCAAATGAATAAATGATACTTAGTAAATATTACAATATTTTATTTTCGAAGAACAGTTCTAATACAAGATTTGAAACCTGATAGATATTTTCATCACAATTTTATGATTGGTGGAGTTAGACTTTTAATATTACATAAACTAGAAGAAAAATTGAATTTGCCTTAAATCAAATTATTTCAAGGGCCCTAATTTTGTATTTGTAATACTTAATCATATTTTCCTAAAAACTGTGTATTTTTTGATCCTATAAAATTTGGGTTTACCTACTACTGGCTGGAGAATTGCCTCACTATTTAATAATTGTAATAGTTTCTTTAAAACATACATTTATAAAACATACATTTATATTGTTCCACTGTTTTTTTTATATCTTAGGTGTGATGTACTATTTTATTGGTTCACAATTTTTATTCCTTTCCAGCTTTGCCATGTTTCCTTGTACTGCAATATACTTCCCTGTCCTGATTTTGGACTTGTTTTGCAAATGGAATATAAGCTTAGGGGAGTGTGCTGTGTCCCAGCAGAAAATTGTAATGCTGTTGTGTGGTTTGGGTTTGTCCCCCTCAAGGTCTGTCCTGAACTATGAGTATCACATGTTCCAAATAGTGGTTGCTGCCTCAATCTGAGTCCCAGAAGGGAAGACACACAGAGTTTGGGCAGACTCTACCTAAGCCTTGTTAATTTACAACTCTCATGTAATGTGAGCAAGAGATAAATGGGATTGCACTGAGATTTGGCCTTGTCATTGTAGCAAAAGTCAGGATGATCACCATCCTGCCTACCCTTTAATTTCATCATAAGGTGTATCTATCTGTCATCTATCTATCTATCCATCATCTATCATCTATCTACTCTCCCTTCATACCAGTATTTTCCTAGATTTGCTATACACATCTTACACTCTTAGGTTGCCTTTAACTAACATACTTTTTGATGGTTGCCAAGGACTGAGTCATTAAACACATACCTTCTCTTCCCCTGGAGACAGTTCTTTATAAAAAAATTTTTTTAGACAAGCAAATTGGCAGGTATACACAAGGAAGGAAGCTTACATCACCAGGGACTTCATATTCCAAGCCTGTGCTACAAGATCACCATTTCCTGAAAATGTAAAATCTGTCTCTGTTTTCTCAAAGTTAGTTTATAAAATATGTGGACATCTCCTCAGTATCTAATTATTTTTAATTATCCCCCTATAGAATTAATGCAAATTTCCCCTCCTTGCTTATCTGAAAATATATGAAGTGAGGCTATGTCCCCCATTTTAAAGCATCTAAACAGGAGTCTCTCTGGGTGACCCTCTCTGGCATGACCAAATTAATTTCACTTCAATTTTTGCATTTCCACTAACTTTCCTCATCAGTGATAACAGATGTTAATTTTGTGTGAGTTCATTAAGTCTATTATTTCCTTAAGTACACAATATTACCAAGAAATTCTCTTACTTAAAAAGTGTTATGATTCTGAACTACCAACCATTTTTTTAATTTGCTACAAGATATGTGTCAAAAATCCATGCTCAGCAGAATAAGCTATATTTGAAAAACAGCAAGATATTAGTCTCTTATTTTAAAATTGTTTTGATGGGCTTAACTAAATGTATATGTCTGGCTCTGTTTCAAACTATTCCTAAATCTGAATTGTAAAAATAGTTTTTTTTTTAAAGAAAGATTTTAAGAAGTAGCCAGTTGCAATTGTATAATGCTACTCAAAGCATCCTGAATTTAAGCAAAGGAAATTAGCTGGGGATTTTAGCTCAGTGGCTAAAGCATCTGCCTGGCAGGCGCGAGGTTGTGAGTTCAATTCCTGGTACCAAAAAAAAAAAAAAAGGAAAAGAGTAAACAAAACAATACTTAAAGATTTAACAATAATCCAGGATGTAGAGAATGCCAGAATATCTTTATGCCTCTGTATGTGTTTGTGAGTTCAAATGATCCTTACTCTAAAATAAAAATGTCGAAAACAGGGAAAGAAGTATTTGAAGGGGTATTATGCTGTAAATTATAGTAGGTAATCAGCAAGTGTTGAGAAAAACAATTGGATTAAAGAAATATGGCTTTATTTCAAGGGATAAGACAACGCAAAAAGGCACTTTTGAAACAGCGTGTCAATATCTGAATTTAGGGTGGGTTGATAACTATTGAACTGATTGTTGGAACATGTGATTACATGGTTGTATCACTTCTTATATTAGACTGAATTTTTTTTTGAAAGGAAGATTTTTACTTCTTTGAGGTCAAAATCAGTTGAATGGAAAGATGAACACTATTGGTTGAGGCTGATTTTATGCGGGTGAAGACAGTGCCATGTGACTGACCAGGCACGGGATAGGTGGATCCTGCCAACCCAGGGGGGCAGAGAGCCTCGGGGTGTGTCATGGGGCTTTGCCAAATATTTGTTCCTTTTAAATTTCAATTTACTTCCTTAAAAACAGGGACAAAGGATACCTGTATTGCAACCACTTGAAAATTGATCAAGATTCTGGAAATAAATATACTAGGATGAATGGTGGCTCCTAGAAAGATAGACCACCCTAACACCTAGAGCCTATCAATGGTATCTTATTTAAAAAATAGCCTTTGTAGATTTAAGTTTAAGATGTGAAATGAAGAGGTCATCCTGATTGTCCAGGTGAACCCTAGATCTAATGACAACTGTCTTTATGAGTGAGACGAGGAGGATTAGACAGGTGGAAGAGGAAAATTTCGTGTTATTTAATGAGTTTCTGGTTTTCAAGATGAAAATGTTTTGGAGATCTATTTTTCAACAACATGAATATTCTTAACACTTCTGAACTGTGCTCTTAAAAATGGTTTTCGTGCTAAGCAGCTTTTTGTTTCTGTGACAAAAACAGCTGAAAAAATAACTTAAAAGGAGGAAAAGTTGATGGTGGTGCATGGTTTCAAAGGATTCAGTCCATGGTGTGTTGGCCCTGCTGCTTAGAGCCTGTGGTGGCATAGCACATCATGACAGGTGTGTGTCAGAGGAGGCCACCACTCCATTGTAGTCAGGAAGCAAAGAGAAATGAAAGAGCTAGAGTTCTAACATCTCCTTCAAGAGCAGCTCACCAGTGAAATAACTTCCTTCTACCATGCCCACCTCCTCCTAACTTTGACCACCTCTGAAAAGCACTAGGGGCTGGGGACTGAGCCTTCCTGGGTCTTTGGGACATTCAAGATCCAAACTATAGCAGTAATGATGGGAAAATGTTTATTTTAGAAAGACTTTAGAGGGCCTTTAATCCTAGCACTTGGGAGGCTGAGGTAGGAGGAGCAATGTGAGTTCAAGGCCGGCTTGGCTACAACGCGAGTGCAAGGCTAGCCTGAGCTACGCAGTGCAGCCCTGCCTCAAAAAACCAGGGCTGGGAGTTTGGTTCAGCGGCTTAAGCTCCTGCCCTGGCAGGAGTGATGTTGTGAGTTTGATCCCTGGTGCCGCAAAAAAAAAAAAAAAAAGAAGAAAAAAAAAAAAAGAAAGAAAGAAAGAAAGACTTTAGAGAGTTTTATAAAAAAAATCATATAACAAAATTAGACTTAAAATATAAATAAGAGAGCATGGAAAATAGGGCAGATCCCAGCACTCAGCAGGTTGAGGTAGGAGGAGTGTTGTGAGTTCGAGGCCAGCTTGGGCTACAACGCGAGCACAAGACCGGCCTGAGCTACGCAGTGCGACCCTGCCTCATAAAACTAGGTCTGGGAGTTTTGCTCAGTGGCTTAAGCGCCTGTCTGGCAGGCGTGAGGCTGTGAGTTCAATACCTAGTACCGCAAAAAAAAAAAAAAAAAAAAAAAAAATAGGGCAGAATAAATCTGAATAGAAAAAATTGAACCAGGAGCGTTTTGTTCATAACATGAATGCTGTCTAAGGCTTTGTGCTTTTGACTCAGCATTTTAGTAACTGTTGCCAACTGGGAGCCTAGTTCCATGATTGTTATAATGTACAGGAATGAATTTACAGGATGATCTCAACCAGCTAAAATATATAATTTTATCTATGCCAAAAATATAAATACATTAACAAATATACACACATATCTTTGGAAAGAACTATGCATACACATGCACACGCACCACGCACAGACTCATAGAATCTTAGAAATGTGCCAAAATACTAACAAAGATTATTGTTAGGTAACAGTAATAGTTGTATTTTCTCCTTTACACTTTTACACACTTCCTGAAAATTTCACAGTTGACTTACAAAATACAATGAGATGAACACTTTTGTGCCACTTGATGACTTTGGTAGAAAAACTTAGGAAGCAGCTCAAGAGAACAAAAGGAAAAGGTGTTAGGTGTACAGATCTGGTGCCAGGTAAGACTAACTGCAAAGGAAGAGAAAACTCCCCGGGGGGACGTGGACTCCGTGGGGTGGAAGGGCCACAGGACGCACTCTTGAGGGAAGCTGAGTGTGAAGTCTGAGTCGTTATGGAGATGGAGCACTGGGAAAAACAGCTTCTGCTAACAGTCTCATCTCGCAGCCTCCAGCCAGCAGGGAGGAACAGGCTGCAGGAAAAGGCCCAGGGAAAGGTGGGAGAGAGGGGAGGAGTCCTGGGTTTTCTCTGGAGGGAAGATAACACAGTTGTTCGTTGCTTCTGTCTTCAGTTCCCAAGCTATCTTCAGTTCCCAAGATCCCAATTTTACTCCCAGGCCATTAGAGTCCATGAATTCAAGCTGATTTGGGGCAAAGTTAAATGGAAACTGTGGAGTTCAATTTATGACTCTGGAAAAATTTTTTTTTGGGGGGGGGATCTTTTTGAGACTGTGTCTCGCTATGTTGTTCCAGCTGGCTTTGGGCTCACTTTGTAGCGCAGGTTGGTCTTGAACTTGCAATGATCCTCCTGCCTCAGCCTCTTGAGTGCTGGGATTACAGGCATGCACCACCATGCTGGCTGACTCTGGAAAATTTTAACAACTCTATTGACATGTAATTTATATACTATACAATTTACCAATTACAGTGTACAATTTAATGGATTTTAGTATGTTTTCATAGTTGTGCAACAACCACCATGATCTAGTTTTTCATTACCGCGAAGAGAACCTCATACTTATTAGCAGTCCTTTCTCATTCTCCTCCATCCCAGTCATAGGTAACCACTAATCAGCTTCCCATCTTGGCAGATTTGTGCCTGAAAGACATTTCATGAAAGTGGAATCATCTAATACACCTCTTATGACAGACTTCTTTCACTAAGCACACTGCTTTACCAGGTTCCTCCATACCATAATGGGTCATTGTACAGATATGCTACATTTTATTTATCTGTTTTTCAGTTGACGGACACTGGGTTGTGTCCGCTTTTTAGGTAGATTCTTAAATTGCTATTAATTTTTCCTACATGGAGCCCATTTCTTAAAGGTTTTTCTTTATGAAAGTTTTATTGGGTGATTAACTTAGCCGGTTTATTGTAATCAAAGACATTAAATGACTTATTTAGGGTTTCCAAAGACCACGCAGTAATCAATCATCAATTATCCTGTGAGATAAGTATTGTACTGAACTGATGTCATCTCAGTAAAAAAAAAGAGAAACCTGGCATTTTAGTTGTTCATACAGCTTTAAGTCAAATGCCCATTTCTGTAGGGTTTTCTGATATAATGAAAATGGTGCAGTTTCTCATCATTACCTCTGGGGCCGTTGAGGGGCCTAGAAATAGGACCTGAGGTTGAGAGTCCCTCTTTCAAATTACACAAGAGTGTAACAGGCACTTAGCTTTATTGTTTTCAATTACATAAAGTAACAAAGACTAATTTCCAAAGCATTGGCATAAAATGTCCCTGGGGATTTGGTTTAATGAACAGCTAAACGTGATCTACAATGAACATATTTGCTATCGTATATAAATGGTTTTTAAAAGGAGCTTTAGGTTTCTTCTTAGGGTGGTAGAATCTGGTTTAGCCTAGGCGTGTGTTCTGGGGCACAAATGTGAACTACGGTGCCTTCTATCCCAGTGTCCACCAGTGAGCCCAGGAGGGTAGCGTACGTGCTCGCTCTCCCTGCTATCTTTCCACCTGTCTGCTCCTACCCTAGAGGGAAGAGAGCTGATCCCAATCTGTGACTTCAGCACATAGGAAGGATCGCTCCTCCAGGGGTGGAGCTATCTAAGGAGGGTACAAGGCCTGGAAATTATAGGTAAAATCCCTTTAGTTCAGCTCTTAATTCTTCTCTTTTCCGATATAGCTTCTGGGTTCACTGCCCTGACCAGAGACAAAGAAGCAAAACAAAAAGAATGATAACTCTCAAGTGAGCGTTTGAAGAAGGAGATGACATCCATGAGAAGGTGAAGTGCCACTAAGTGGAGGTTATCATGTCAGTAACATGTCTTTTCATGCTTCCCTACAAATCTGACCCAGCCTGCCTCTGCCCCCAGGTTAGATCCTCCAGATCGGCTCTTGCCTTAGCTAAGAAAATCTGCAGCTGAAGGTTCAGCCTTCTAAGTGTCGTCATCAACAGCACCATATCCTAACGGCTTAAATTGGTAAGAGTGAGTTGTTTTCATACCTTCGTTCAATGTGGCTGGCAGTCATTCAGGAGAAGCCCATGTCCCTTCTGCTTTGACACCACCACTGTCCACACACAGTCTACTCATCCCAGGAGGTGCAGCGAACACCGCAAGCAATGCCCGTCACTGCCCCTCGACTTTCAGAGACCCAAACACGTTCACAAGATCTGAGCCTGACTCCCAAGGGGCACCCGGGGGAAGCAAATGAGTGAAGTAAAACCCGGCAATGTCTGTGTTATATGAGCCCTGAACTACAGGGTAAGAAGTCTCTGGCGCTTGGATTACAATGTCTCTGCACCTTCACACATTTCAGCAGTAGATATTGATATTTAGGTTTGAAATGAATAATGAAAGGAATTCATCTGGGTTGGATCCCTCAATATTCCTAGTTTTTCTTGCCCCAAACAGTACCTCAATAGTGTCTAACTGTACCTGAATTATAGTCCAAGATTCAGAAAAGGAGAAATTCAAAGCTTTGCTGAATCTGAATAGGTGAGTTTTGTCTGGTACTGTAAAGGTCGGAAATTGTCCAAGGTGTACTAGGGGTTTGGCTGTGTTCCAATTTCTTGGATTTATTTATTTATTTTTAAAACATTTCACCTTGGTAACCAATACTGCTGGAATTTTCCTTTAACCTCTGAATGCCAAGTACCATAACTTGACCAGCAAGAGGTAATATACCTACTGGTTAAGAGTGTAGGTTGTAGAGCAGACTGCCTTGAATGGGCCATTTATTTAATCCTTTATGCCTCAGTTTCTTTATCTCTCAAGTGTTGCGGGGAGTTGAAGATCATAATAATAATACCCACCTGGGATAATGCGGATGCCCTTTCTTAGCCTACATTCTACCTGTATCAGTCAGGGTCTCCTAGAGAAACAGATATAACACAAGATATACCAATTGCAAGATTGGCTCACAATGCTCAGCCACAAAGTCGGATGAAGGGGCGTGCAGAGGGTGTCTGCATGCTGGAGATTGAAGGGTCCAGCCCAAGGGTGGGAGCTCACTGCAGTGTCCTATGCAAGTCCGTATCAGGAGGCCGATGGGTCTACGACGGAACACTGAAGAATCTACAACAGAAGCCGGGCATGGTGGCTCACGCCTGTAATCCCAGCACTCAGGAGGCTGACACAGGAGGCTCATTGTGAGTTCGAGACCAGTCTGGGTTACAAAGTGAGCTCAAGGCCAGACTGAACTATATAATGAGACCCTGTCCCAAAAAGCCAAAAAAAAAAAAAAAAAAAAAAAAAAAAAAAAAAAATCTACGAGGAAGGCTGAAGAGACCCAGGCAGGTGAAACTGTCTGTGCCAGAAGCCAGGAGTTGTCCAAACTGAGCCAAGACTGTAGCACCTCAGAAAAAGCAGCAATCAGTCCCTCCTCATTTCCCTTTATTGGATGGAGGCTGCTCCCCTGGGGTGGGGGTAGCACTCAAACCACCTGCCTGCCCTCCTCTTACACAGGCTGAGGATGTTTCAAACTAGGGACCCTGGCCCCCTGCTGAATCACTTGGTTAATGTTCTGACCTCCTCAGACTGACACAGTGAGCCATATCCTAGAACTGTAACACACCCCAGGGCTGCTGAATCACTTAGTTGAGCTTCTAGACTTCTCAAATTGACACAATGTATAAACCGTAACACTACCTTTCTCCAAGGGTCCTTCCTTTCCAGCAGAGGCTGGAAAGCTAAAATCTGCATTTCTTATTCTTTGGCAGCTGGGATTCAGTTATGATTTTTACTCTATAATTATGATAAATTTGTTTTAAATCTGGAAGGCAGCTATGAGGAGGCCATCATCTTGCCTCCCTTGGTCGTTGATTTGCTGGCAAACAAAATTCTGGAGATGCGAGGTTTAACCTGCAGCAGGATCCCGACATCCTTTTTCCAGCTTCCCGAGCTGTCATAGGCTGTGTTGGCTGTGGCAGCTGTAGCAGCTTCTTGAATCCGGATTTCTGCTCTCGGCTGTGTTCCTGCACTTACGAGCTCTGGTTTCCTTGGAAGCAGTGACTTTCTTCAGGGGGCAGTTCTGTGTTTCTCAGGGAATTGCTTCTGGAAGCCCAGCCTAGAACCTATCCCTGCAGCCCTTCCACTACTTTGGTCAACATCAATTCCTTGTATCAAAACCCAGCTTAACATAAAATACTTAAAAGTAAATTCTTTTTTCTGCAGTGAACCTAACCGAACCAGTACCTCATAAGGTTACCAAGTGAATGCAATAATGCGTCTAAAGCTCTAGAGCATGGAATACATGTATTAAATACAAATGAATTTTATTATCAAGCACGCTAATGACCGAGAACATGAAATGAATTTTTACAGGATTCCTAAAGAGTTACATTTTTAAAGATGCATTTGGCTGTAGAAATAAGCATACCCAGCAGCAAATCAGTGGAGTTTGAGTCATACATAGTTAATTTTTTTGCATTCCTTTTCATATGCTAATGTGGAAAAAACTGTCTGGCCATCTGCTGACCCTATTACTATGATAACTGTCATTTCACCTGGTCCTAAAAAGGCACAACTTCAAATTACTCTTTAGCTCTTGGATTCCATGAGGACATGGTGGATGAAGATGTAAATGTAAATGTAACAAGAACAGCGATATCTTATTAAAACCCTCTCTTTTTAAATCAATACAGAAACCAACTAAAAATAAACAACTGGCTATTCTAAAACAAATGCTAATATAAAAGAAGAAAATTTGAAACAAAATTGTATTTGGCCATTCGATGAAACTTCCTTTATTCAGGATATTAAAAGGCCTAGTTTAACACTCATTATTTCATCCTGAAATCCATTCAGTCTGCCTTTTTCATAAATTACCTTCTCAATGCATGCTTTTTATCGAAGCCACAGAATTGTTTTCTTCTGTTGTTCCTCATATTGAATTCATATTTCGAATCCAAAGTGACCACTAACTTACTATGCCTGAGAAATTTACTACAACACAGTGTCAGTATTGGAATGTGTGCAACTTTTTAGGGAGGTAGCAGATGTTTGTTAGCAAAAACAATGGTTTTCCCTTTGCTTGTCTCTTTTTTTTTTTTTAAAGAAAGACAGAAAAACTAGCCTTTCATGGAAGTCATAATAATCCGTTTTCATATGGGCACCCTTGCATTAGTTGATATGTGTCATTTGTCTTCAAAGATGAATTGCTGGATGCCACAAGGAAGAGGAGTAAGACTATACTGTAAGACAAGGTAGACTCGATGAGAGTTTAGCTACTACTTTTATGACTGTCTTTATGCAAGAATTATTCCTAAATTTCTGTCTTTTTAAATCTGTATGACAGGAATAATGCTAGTTTATCTTTAGATTTTTACAAGCAGCTTACATCTTCGTGTATATAAATGGCTTACCACACTAGCACATTGGAAATCTGTAACTGTTCCTTATGACCTTATTGTTTTCACTTCTTTGCAGAATAGTAAGTCTGTGTCAAGACCTAGTTCATACATGTAGCTCTTATTATGGCCACTGTTATTACCATTCTTTATACATCATCGATTAGCATATTTGACTAAAAGAGTACTACGCCTAAGACATGATAAAGGATTACTGTTTTCACAAGTCTCACAATATTTCTGAAAACAATAGATGAAAAATAACAAAGCTTAAATAAAAAGACTATAGGCCTAAATGCCATAGTATCAGTTCATGAATTCTATTGTTGCCTAAAAAAAGAGTTTTTCTTTTTAAGCTCATGGCATCTGTATTCCCAGGCATTTTACCAGTTTAGCTGAGAAATCAGCTCAGAGTCGGCACATTCAGCATGGTATGGCTGTAGACAAAGATTTTTCTTTCCAGCTGACCACCTGTTTATTTCAGTCACCAAAGCCTGGGAGATTATTTCTGAAAACTTTGCTTCTGAGCCCAGAATCTAAACTTACTCCACTGAGGATTTTCTCAATATTTCTAGACAGGAAATACAAACTGTTCATAAATGTATTAAATATTTTTATAGTTGTTACTGAGAATGTTTTGTGTTTACAAATGTAACTTAAATTGTAAGTGGAGGGTTTAAAAAGCCCAAGACAGAGGGCTGTTAGTGGGACTTATGCCACTGACATTTTCTGCAACGATCATTTGTAGATGCTCAGAATGGGATCGAATCTTTGGCCGTAAAGATGCTGAGGTTTGTCTGGAGTTGAGTGTGTTATGTGGGAGGGTTCTGAGGATTCTGCTGGTTCTGAGTTATCCAAGCCAGGTTCTCTGCCCTGGTCCAAGAAGTCGACTAGGTCTTTGAAATTGGAGGAGTTGATTTTCTTCTAAGCAAGCAATGCCACTTGTCTCAAGAACTTTAACAGGTACTGTGTGCTAGTTCAGAAAATCAAGTGACCGACAGCAGGGCCCTTTGAGGTGTTTGAGTTCCCAGTACAACAGCCTTGCATTACAGTGACTGCGAGCATATGCACAGATATATTTATCTCTGATTTCAGAGTTTCCAGCATGATAATCCACTGGATAATATATCTTACTGTGCTTAAATCCAAACTTATTTTATGTGTCTATGTATCTCATTATCCCTTCTTGTGAAGTCATGCCCTGATATTTACATATGTTGTTTATTATAAATTACTTTTCTTATACATTACTATTCATTTGACAATGAAAGCAGTATACTGAGTTTTTGAAATTATCCTGAAGGCAGGGTATATTATCTATGAGCTGTATTCCAGGACAGGAGAGGATATTATCAAATATTTGTTAAGTAAATAGATAGATCTTATAGAGTTGAATACAGCTACTGCAAGAAGCCTGGAAATTCTCTGTAGTGTTGACCTGGATTCTTCTGGTCATTATTTAATATCATTTTCAATTGTAGTCATTTTCCCCCTTGTTTTGGAGCTAGAAAGGAACTCTCATAACCACCTAAAATTTTTCTTTCCTTTTTCAATTCCGAAGGTGTCAACGATGGAACATCTTAGGTTTACTAGGTCTGACATTGTGCAACCTTTTCTGGGTATAAATCTAATTTTACATGTTTCCAAGCTCAAAGTTGATGTTTCCTGTGGAACCAGCCAAAAGATGGCAGCAGCTTTTCCACAGCCCTTTCACTGCGGCCTTCCTCGGGCCTCTGGACCACTGCAAAACTGGTCCTGCTTGCTGCGTGATCCACTAGGCCCTGCGGGCTTCCACTACAGAGGTGGGGCTGCTGCACTCTCCGCTCTGCCCTTCAAATCCCTCATTCAGCAAGCTCATTAGGCTAGTTAAGGGTCTAGAAAGGCAGAAATCTGTTGGAGTTTAGTCTCATTGATTTCTTTCAGGGGAACTTGCAAGGAAGCTCCTGTCAGCTTTTGGAATGGGAACAGAATCTCAAAAGTTTGGCATGAGAAATGACTGAAGGCGCCAAACTTCCAGGCCAAAGATTCTAGTCACAAAGAGTCCCAATTCAGCTTTTTCCCTTGAGGCAAACTTCAAAGTATGCAGGAATGAAAAACTCATATAATGAAAATAAACTATCGAATAACATACTTAGCTAGGACTTACGGAAACACATCCCTCCCTCTCTGCCTCATTTGCTCTGCCCCCAGAATGGCCACACGGACCTGCATTACTTGTAAGGAAGACGAACAGAGTTTCCTCTTCTTTTTTCCAGGACAGGTTTTCTGACGCTCACTTACTTTACCCCAATTGGGCCTGTTTAATTATACATTCTTATTATTCTTATTTCATAGATGAAGAACTCTGTAAACACTTTCCTTTTTCCTCTAGTGGTGTTTTGTTTTGTTTTCTACTTTGTCCCATTTCATTTTTTTCCTTAAATACTGTTTTCAACATTACTTATGCTCTAGGACCAGATTTTCTTTAATGATAGAAAAAAATAAAAATATGGAGATTGGAGCAAAGCATAATCTCAAAACACAATGATTGGAATTGTGGCTTTTTGTTTTTTTAGGTGAAATACAAACTACTTAAATAATTTCATAGAAAGACATAAACTAAAACGTTTTAGAGACTTGTTTGCGACTATTAGGCTCAATATAGCAGGATAAAGCAACACCAGAGGTTTTAATCTCTCGGATTTCTCTGGTTTTTATGTGCCTTGGCATTGCCTAATTTCCCCCACTGGTGAATTGCTTCCCCCCCAGGCTTTTTGGGGATGGAGAGAGAAGAATGAGGTACTCACAACCTGCACAAGGGCAGTGTTCGCACATCAGCGCACATATTCAAAGAACTAATGTCCAACGCCGTGACTATGGCAGTGGGTCATTCACACTTTTTGCTTGCACCTATATAGTACCATTTATCTGTAAGCTTTTGTGATGGTTTGACTGAAATTGAATGCAGATGAAACCAGTTGGCTTAAAAAATTGTTAAGCGTATGCAAGGTCTTAAACACTTACGCTCTATTAAAATTAGAAATTTTACTTTGGATTTCACAGGAGAAAAAGTAGGCAGAAGCTGCACTTATTAGACAGACCTCTCCTACAATTTCTTTAGGGTACTGAGATTTTTACTGCCACTATTTTGGAATTCTGAAGCCCGTGCCATTTAAATTTGGATTATTGTCAACTATCAATTAGTGGAGAGAGGTGTGGGACTGTACTCCCCTTTTAAGCATTCTTCCATGCCACTGAAATTTTACAGCCAGTTTGCTATTAAATGGAATGGCCAGAGAATGTGTCTGGTTACTTGGATAAGGGAGGAGTTAATGAGGAAGCCCATTCTCTTAGAATTCTTGGACTTTTTTTGTAAAACTAATTAGTCCATTCAATGGCCTTAGAAAACAAAGTGTATAGTATTAACCGTCCTTGAATCTTTCTCTGCCTCAGGGTCCACATGCTGAAAGTGCACTGTTATTACACAGACCCGCAGCTGGAGAACAGAGAGGATAGGACCGAGCCAATCTTGCTCCCTAGACCCACCTACACTGGAGTTTTTTTTTCTTATATTCCTAAATTTGTTTCCTTATTGAAAAGATATACAGACTCTGTATCAGGGTCTAAATTCTAATTACACCACTTACTCACTGTATGATGTTGGGCAGTTTTGTTCTCTGTTCCTCCATTTCCTCATCCGTGAGGTAGGTAAAATAGTAGGAGTTATCACAATCAATTACTTGTGTTACCAGCATTAAGCATTTACGCAAAATCACTAAAGAGAACTCCTCTATCTGGAATTAGCCAGAGTCTTAGGCCACAGTCCCTAAAACTGACCTCATCTTTGACAGCTTCTGTGAGTTCAAGGGGTTTCCAAACCCAGTCCCAATTTTGTGACTTCATTAGAGATGTTCACAGAGTTCACTAAAAGTTATTACATTCCTGGTGATGGGTTCAGATGGTGAAAGGGTACATTAGAATCAGCCAAGGGAGAGGGCACAGGAGGCGGAATCCAGGGCATTCTATGTGGAAGCTTCAGCTCAGGTACCAATGTGTCACAATAGGCTGGAGTAGCTGCAAACCCGAGCTCCAGTGTGCAGGGCTGTCCCTGAGACTTCATCACGCAGGCGTGGCAGGCTGGTGACGGCCGTGTGGGTGAACTTAGTTCACACGAGTATTTCCATAAACATCCACCAAGTAAGTGCTATGTGCTAGTCACCAGTTAAGTACTTTGGAGAACAAAGCATGAATAACTCCTTACTTTCAGAGGCTCAAATTCTACAGTTGGAAATAAACACGGAAACAATGTTCCACAGCATAAAGAAAGTAAGCACAAAGTACAGGTCAAGAATGGTGGTACAAGAAGGCAACAGGACAGGCAACTCATTGTAGTGGGAACAATCAGTAAGGTTTTCCTTTATTTCTATTCATCACGGTGCACAGTGTAGATGCTTGTTACTGGACAAGGGGTTTTATTTCATTGCAGTTTTGATGAATTAGTATTCAACTTTACTGTGGAAAAAAAGCCAAATAAATACACGAAGAAAAGTTCAACATCATTGACCGTTCAAGAGATGCAAATTAAAACAACACTGAGATTCCCTCTCACTCCAGAAAGAATGGTTATCATCAAGAAATTGACTAATAGCAAATGCTGGTGGGGCTGTGGGGAGAAAGGAACTCTTGTTCACTGTTGGTGGGAGTACAGACTGGTACAACCACTGTGGAAATCAATACAGTGATTTCTCAAACAAAGAAACAAACAAACAAACAAAAAAACCCTAATATTTAGAGATTCCATTAGACTCAACTATTCTCCTTTTAGATATATTCCTAGAAAAAATTTTAAAAATTATACCACAATGACATATGTGCACCTATGTTTATAGCAGCACATTTTGTAATAGCTAAATCTTGGAAATGACTCAAATGCCCATCAATGGACTAAAAAAGATGTGGTCTTTTTATACAGTGGAGCACTATTCAGCCATGAAGGACAAACTTGAGACATTCATAGGTAAATGGATGCAACTTGAGAACATATTCATAAGTGAAATAAATCAGACTCACCTGTGTGAATATCATATTGCCTCCAAGGTGTGAGAAACTGAAAGAGTAAACAAGATCCAAAATGTACAATAGATATTGTGAAATGGGAAGAAACTGTTCAAAAGTAAAGAGGAATTAGGTGGGGGAAAGGGGAAAGGAAAGAAGGGAAAAAGGGAAAAAAATACAAGATAGTTATACTATTAGTTTCTCTTAGTTCATTGAAAAGGAGGATTTGTGCTAATATTGTTTGGAGAGTTTTTTATGCCATTATCTTATATTCTGAGTAACTGCTTTGAGGATGACAATATGCAGTGTATTAACTATTGTTGTTCTCCTATTTCGTTTTGAAATTTTTTTTCCATTAAGAAAAAAAGCCAGCAGCAGATACAGTCAAGAGCCTGTCTTGCTTTGTAAGAGCAAAGTCAAAAATCACATTTCTTCTTGTACTATGATTGCTTTGTAGCCCAGGACTCGGAATATAGGAGCTGCTTAACAGTTACTTGTTAAATACAGCTCCTAGTGGTTTGTATATGATAAGTCAACAAGTTTTTAAGAGTTCATTCATTACCAATTTCTTGAATTCCAGCAAAGAGTGAAAAAATATTTTTAAATCACTTTATTCTGGTTTAGTTCTTGCTATGAAGATTTCACAAAATTCTTGAAAAACAAAACCAACTTTGTTTGAATCTTATTTATTCTTTCAGTTTTTTTTCCACACTATGGAGACAATACCATATTTACACTTGAGTCTGATTTATTTCACTTATTGAGTATGGTCTCAAGTTGCATCCATTTACCTATAAAAGCCTCAAGTTTATCCTTCTTTATAGTTGAGTAATACTCCATTGTATACAAAGAGCACATCTTTTTTACCCATTCCGTGGTTGATGGGCATTTGGGTTGTTTCCAAGATTTAGCTATTACAAATTGTGCTGCTGTATTTCAAGCCTGAATCTTGTAAACTGAACAACTACTTTTGTTTTTGTTTTTGTTTTTGTTTTGGGTGGCACCAGGGATCAAACTCACAACCTCACACCTACCAGGCAGGCTCTTAAGCCACTGAGCCAAACTCCCAGCCCTTGAACAACTATTTTAAGATAACAATATGCAATATATTAACTAGTGTTAATTTTCTATTATTTTGTTTCAAAATTCTGTATCTTTTTATTTTTTTATTTTTGGTTTGTTTTTAAAATTAAAAAAGAAGTGTAGCAAAAAAATCCTTTTGGAATTCAAAGGGTACTCAGCTCCAAGAAGAGAACTGTGTCATTTCATCACCAAGGCAGTCCTGGCTCTGTGCTTCCCCACTGTCTCACATCCCTCCCCCTCAGCCTCTCTTACCTGTTAGGCCAAATTCCACTGGTCATTTGTGTGACTGGAACTTTCTAGTCTAAAAAGACTACCAGGGGAAGAGCCACAAGAAGTGCTTATGGCTAATTATTTCTTGGAAATACAACTAAACATAATTAAGCCAAAGCCAAATAGTCATTTTTGGCAGGCGCTCTATGGCAACAGCTTAAAAATGCTATTCAGGATGTTCACTTCTTTGGTTTCTTGTGGGTTTGTTTATGACTAACATCTGCTAGGGTCACTGAAATACAGCGCTCAAAATGAAATCCATTACAGGAATGACATTCAGGGTTTACTTGTGCAAGAGGTTAGGGTTCTGTAATGGCTCTTGTAAATGTATATTCGTGTTATTATGTAATTAATGTTAAATGGAAGTAACAGCAAGAGAACTCAGCTTCTCACCATCAAGTCCCTACCGCCTTGCATATGCCTGATATTTAGATGACCAAATGTTTTCGGTGAACGCATGACCTGACAGACAGACCTAGGTGCAATCACGGAGTACTTTTTGCCTGGGAAAACATACCTGTTAGAGCTCAGAATAAGCTCACAGAAGATATATGAATAAAAATTCACAAAGGGGGAAAATTGGAGAAAAGAGTCAAGTCACATGAAATTGCTGTTTTCGGAGGTCCAAAGGAGAAGAGAATATAGGCATTTCCTGTGTTCAACCTAACAAGATTGTTCTGAAAAATTTCTGCTTCCATTTCTCAACTGTCTGAATTTAAGAGGCTCATTGAAAACCATTGCATTTTAAAAAGAGACCTATGTCTTAGGGTCATAATCTATGTGGATGGGTGGGAGAAAGAGTTCCAGATAGGCTGTGACATGAGAGACATCTTGGGATGTTTGAAGAGTTGCTAGGGAAGAATCAAATAATTCAAATGTTCTTAATCCTGGCAGAGCTGGGATCAATAATTGGAAGCAACAGGAGATAATTGTTGCATCTTCAGTCAGAAGGTGCACTCTAACTTTCTGAGCTATTGGGGTGAGACCTTCTGAAAAACTGAAGGTGTTCAGTCGGTCTGAGCAACTCTTCGCTTGGTCTTGTCGTCATGGGGAATCCAAACCACATCCCAGAGAGAGGAGATGACTTCGGGGGTTCTTGTCACCTTCAGATTCATGACTCTTATCTCTGCAGGACTATTCTCTGTTTGTTAATACTTTATAACCAGGAAGGTATTACGGACAATTTTTCTAGAAAAGTGAAGTTGGGTCTAGATCAAAGGTAAAAATATGTACACAGGCTGAATGGTTCTTAAAATTATAGGATTAGTGTTTTTAAAGTCTTTAGGCAAATACAAACAAAATGAGATGTTTAATTTTTGCATTGATTCCAAGGAATACCGGACAGAACTGTAGTTCGTATGTTTGGGATCTGCCATTCAATTGGAACCAGTTTGGAGATGGATATAGCACTGGTATCAGCCATTGGCCTGGTTCTTCCCTTGAGGACCACATGTTCGATTCACAGGTATTTACCAAGCTTCTACTGTGTCAGGCCCAGCGGCATAGGGAGAGGGCATCAATGCTGCCGATGTTCCTGGAGCCAAACTCTGCCCCCCCATTCTGATTATAATTAATACTTGCTGAACACTTCCTTTGTATCAGGACTTGTAATACCCTACAGAGTTAAGTAGTATTTTTATTCCCATTTTCAGATCGGAGTGCAAAGGTAACACAGACCGCGTGAACCATCTGTCCACAGTTGTCACAGGCAGTAAGGACTCAACCCTGGCAGTCTTGCTTCAGTTCAGACATGGACAGTGATAGTGCCAGGTTTGTTTTTTTCTTTTTAGTGGTGGTACTGGGAATTGATCCAAGGACCTTCTCACTGAGCTAGACCTTTTTTAGACAGTCTTTTTTTTTGGTACCGGGGATTGAACTCCAGACCTGAGCTTGCCAGGTAGGCGCTGTGTTGCTGAGCTTCATCCCTGGCCTTTAGACACAGCCTTGCTAAATGGCTCAGGCTGGCCTGCAACTTGCTAGCTTCCTGCCTCAGCCTCCCAGAGTACCCAGGATTACAGAGATGAGCCACACACCCAGCTCATACTTTTAAGTGAAGCACAATTCTTTCTTTTGTACTGTTTAAGGGAGACTGATCCAAAGCTAGTCCTCTAAGACAAAATGCAATTTTATTCCCAGAAAATGCCTACCAAACCCATTTATACTCATCCAATTCCTATCTTACTGACCTTTGGGAAAAACCAACTGTATTTTACACAGTACACTGGCTGATTTCACAATGACTATCTCACTTAATCCTACAATTCACACTGAGATACGGTGCTGGGATTCGTAACACAGGTCTCCTGATTTTAAGTCCTAGGTTTTCAGTAGCCTAATACCTGTCATTTTTTAGCGACCAGTGCAAGTCAGTGGTCAATTAGTATATTTAGCCATGCATCATTGTTTAATTCCATAACATTTCTATCATTTATCCCTGATACCCTGCGCCCTAGTTGTCATTGTCCACTCTGCCCTCCCAACCCTCTGGCAAATGAGAGACCCTCTGGGTCTCTGGATTTGCCTACTCTGGACGTTTCCTATAAATGGGAACAAACAATGCAGCCTCTTACACCTAACGTCCTTTTTCCTGGCAGTTTTCAAGGCTCATCTGTGTGCTAGCAAATTTCATTTCTTTCCACGGCTCAATACTATTTCATTGTATAGACTTACTGCATTGTGTTTACCTGCTCCTTACAATGTTGATGGACAGCTCAGTTCCCATTTTTAAGCTATTATAAGAAACACTGAACACTACTATCAAAGTTTTGTGTGAATAAGTTCAGTTCTCTTAGGGATATACCTCGGGGTGGAACTGATGGGTGATAAGGTAACTATTTAATTTTTTGAATTGTCAGACTATTCCCAAAAGCTTGCATTATTTTACATTCCCATTAACAACGAATGAAGTCTCAAATTTCCCCACATCCTTTATGTTATTTTCCTATTGTTATTATTATTGCCATCCCAGTGGGCATAAACTCTCATGGTTATGAGCTGCATTTTCCTAATGATTAATGTTTGTCATTCCTTCATGTGCTTATCGACCATCATCAGTATGTTTCTGAGAAATGTTCATGCAAATCCTTCGCCCACGTTTAAAGTGAGTTGTCTTTTAAATTATTTATACATTTGGATTCTAGATCCTAATCAGGTATATAATCGGAAGATATTTTCTCCCATTCGGTAGGTGTCTTCACTTTCTTAGTTATTAATTTTGATGTCATCCAACTTATCTTTTATCTGGCTTCTTGTGCTTTTGGTGTCACACCCAAAAAATCATTGCTGAATTCAAGGGCCTGAAGCTTCACATGTAAATATAATTGTAAAACTAGACTTTCAGACTTCCTTTTCTCCCTAGAGGAAGACAGTCATAAACTCAAAGATCTCTTTGTAGTTTTAAGTAAGTCAGAGCTCTATTTGGTGTTGTAAAATTATTTTTACTAGCGGACAGGAATGAGATATTAAAATAATTATTTATCAATTATCTCCTAAATTGATAAGTTTATATAAAGTGCATTAAATAATTTCTAGCTATTATATTAATCGTTACAATTATTCTGAGATTTAAAAATCACTGTTCTGAATAAAAGTTTAGAATTCATGATTAAGAGAAATATATTCAAGAAAGGGACACATTAACACGTGACAGTAAGTGTTGAGGTGACCTCTCCAGGCCTGCTCAGGTGGTAACATACGGGATAGTACTTGCACCTCCAGCTGAGAGAAGTGTCCTAAAATCTGGAAACTGAAAGAAACCTTCATCACATACCGTATTTCAAATCTATTAATTATGTAAATGCACACCTGAAAGTTTACGGCATGGTTGTTAGATCAGATTTCTGATCCATTTTGACTTTTGGTTTAGATTATTTTATCACAGAACTTATAATTGGGAATTTCAGGGCTATATGCATCTTAAAGCCCACTCTTACTCCATTGCACATCCTCCTGGGAGAATTTTAAGTATGCAGACTACCACTTCTGATTATACAACCAATGCAGCTCAACTCTATAGGACACCATTTGACATAAAGTTATTGTGGATTCATGGGGCAGATTTTCCAGATTAGCAAGCAAGTGTCTTGGATAAAGGGGACCTCTTAGAGAATTCACCAAAGGGGTAGCTGTGGGGTGGTGGACGGGTATTCTTAACATCTTCCACATGGTAGCAGGGAGTGTGTCTTAGCTTGGTACTATATTTAGCAGGTGTTAAGTTCTGGGGTACCAATCTGAGACTCGTATTTTGGGTAGCTGCCAGCTCTACCACATTCACATGCATTGTCTATGTGACAACAAAACTCATATACTTAAACAGACAAAAAACGATCAATGGCCTACACAGAATTCTTGTTCACTGTGTTTGAAGTACAACTAATGGCATGAATGGTCATTATAAAAAAATTATTTAAAATATACTGATTCCTCAATAGCAAAATATAAAAAATCAAATTCCCAGAAGAAATTCAAATGGCCATTAAATTTAAGAAAAACTCAATTTTACTAGTAATGAAATAAATGTGAAAATAAAAGTGAGACATTTTTTATTTACTACATTGGCCAAAATAATAGTGCTGGCAAGGGCAGGACAAGATGCTGTCGATGAGACTGGAAACTGGTATGAGCTCTTTTGGCAGTGGCCAAAATGTCAAATGTACATTTCCTTTGATTCAGACATTGTATTTCTAGGACATTACTTAGTGAGCAGATACACTCACATAAGCAGGCAAAGTTTTGTGTATAATGCAATGTTTACTGCAGTTTCACCATCAGCACTGAGATAGTACAGATTCTTTTATGTCATGGCTGCCTTGATGTCCTGAATTGATTTAAAACTACCTTAAGGTCATGTTGATTTTGAGTAAGAATGGGAAGTAACAAGATACCAGGGACCCAGTGAATAAGGTGGATGAGCACACACCTTCATGTTTTTAGGAGCTTGCCTTGCCATTAGCTGGCACTTGGCAAACAGCATTTGCTGCAGTTTCTACCACACCTTGTGTAAAGACACTCATGAAAGACAACTTCCAGAACTGCTTCAGAAAGTGGCACGAACGATGGGATAAGTGTGTTTCAAGTGAGGGGAGGGTATTCTGAGGAGAATTAATGACAATGTCTTTTACTGTAAAAAACTTTAAAAATTTAAACACACACCCTACTTTTCAATCCTCACCTGTATTTCCATTGTATAGTAACAGCATGTTGAACATACGTTTAATAATGTGTTCTCAGGATAGCAGACATTTTTCTTTCAAGTCCAAGTGGTTTTCAGCATATCCAAAACTCATGAATTATGGTCCACTTCATAGTCAGAAGCCCAGGAAACTAGAGCTAAGATTATTTTGGACTCAATACAGCTGATACCTGTAACTAATGACAGGCATGGGGCAATGATACATGTTTAAGTTCTTAGCCACAAAATAGGCAGTGGAGAAAGGACCTTGTTTTGTTGACAACTATGAAATAAAGGCATGGAAATCCCTGATGAATGGCGCCCTTTTCTGTGGGATTCCCTGAGCAGTTCTTTGTGTCTGAAAAGATGCTAGTTTTCATCTAAGCAGAATCCAGAGAATTCAGCCTCCCTGGGGAGCTTGCACAGTTTACCAATCTTGTGAAGAACACAAACAACAAAAGGCTGAATTTACAGAATAATTTCTCTGTTTCTGGCACTGCTATCTCCTTCCACAGAGAGGAGGGCACTATTTAAGATTCAGAAGGCTCATGCCTGGTTTTCCCCCTTCCAGTACATCATATTCTACCCATACTCCCATCTCGTAGCCTAGAAATGGGAGCTCTAATAATATCTTTGCCAACTCCCTTCTCAGCTGATGGCAAAGCCACAGTGTGGTCATACTGGATGAAGACCTTTCAAAGGTGTGAAGTCCTCAATGAATGGGAAAGTATTTTAGCATGAATGGGAAAGCTTTTTAATATGAATGTTACTATTATTTTGAAAGTGGGAGATTTTCCAAGATGAGCCCACATTGATAGTTTTTTTTTCCTTAATTTTTTAAACCAGATTTGTTTTAGCAGAGCTTTATCTTATTTTTAAGAACTTTAAAAACATTAGTATTTCATTAAGTTTTACTGTATATTGCTGGCCGCTTCTGCCACAAAGTGGGTTGGATGCAATTTTTCTACACCAGCATAGATTTTTACAAAAATAATAACATTAAAGGCCAGAAAATTAAATAACTATATGACAGACTGCTGAAATTCTTCGTATCATCTGCAATACTAACACGAAACTTTCTAAAATTTACTAAAGATACTAAAAGGCAGGTATTTTGCAGACAGGAAAACCTTTTATTTTAAACCACAAATAGTCAGCAGGTGGCCACAACTATCCATGTTTCATTAAAATCACATAAAACCTAGGTACAAAAGCACCACTGATTATTGCTCTAGAAAAATTGCATGAAAAATTCAAATATGCACAGTAAAAACACCACATTATGTACAGGACTAAATAAAGCAGGTGCGTGGACTGCTCAATCAGTTTTATACACAGCTTCCAATATTAAGATGGTATTTATTTTCCTTGATAATGATGAAAACTTCCAAAAAGCATGACTACGAGAGGAGAAAATGTCCATCCTTATATATTTTGTATGCCAACTAGTAGAGTCCTAAAAAATTACCATTTACAAAATACTTGGTAAAAATAGCTTTTAAAAGGTGTCCCAAGAGGTACATAAAATCACCCCCAGCTTTTTGTGACAATTCATTCTCCCTTGTTATCTACAGATTCAGTTTTCTGTGCCTGTGAAAGATAAAGAAAAAGAAAAGATACAGTTATTACTAAAACTACAATAACAACAACAACAGCATAAAGTCTACCCACCAGTACACACACTTCTAACGTGTTATTCGGTAGCTCTACTGCAAACCTACTTCAACTCTGGGTGGCGAACAGACAAGGCAGGAATATATTACGGTGACACTCTGCCACATTTATTGCTTTCTGCTTTTCAAACCACAGAAGCCTTATCTGAAACTCCCCATTGTTCATAATAAAAAGCACCACACTACTATCTGATTCTAGTCACTGCAAACATGCAGAATTTTCTACTGTACCCTTAACTCTCACTGTTTCAATCTGCCCCTTTACTGACAGGGTGCTGGGTGGGGTACTTCTGGAGGCTGAGACACTAACAGCTGAGCGAGAGATGTGGATCTGCAATAACATTACAGGCAATAAAAAGAGACATTATGAATGTGCTATCACTGGCTGAAGGATCAAGCAATTTCTTTTAAGACGCTGATTCAGTCAGAGGGAGGTATTTGGGAAAGTACCTCTTCAGCTTTCGTTTCACCATTCTCAGATGGTGTAGTACCCTCCTTTCCAGCTTCCTGCTTTTCTTCCTTCTTCCCTTTAGCGCCTCTGTTAATCTTTGTTCCAGGTTCTTTCTAATAGACAAATCGAAGCACAAGAAAGACTATGTTAGACACCACCTCATATTGGCTAAAATCACACTCTTCTAATGCAAGGTGAACCATAGGAATGGCCACAACGGAGGCATTCAAGGGACAATGAGAATCCAGTTTTGCTGCGTTCCAACTCAGTTACTCTGAGTCTGTGCAGATGTACCAGGCTGCGTTCCCTCTATGGACCACGCTACCGGTGCTGAGGACCACCTCTCCCTAAGTGAGAAGCAGTCTCCATGGAGGGGGTGACAGGGGTAGGGAGAAACCCGGTGAGATCCCTTCCCATGCAGACACGGCTTGCACAACTACAATGCTGAGAGAGTGCTTGAAAATGAACGACTGGATGAGGAAAAGTTCCTAATTTCAAGACCAAGCCACAGAAGTGAGTTCCACTTCTGCAATCACTTTAACATTATATGCAGTTTCAAACAATTCACAACAGGGATGGTGCTCTGGAGGGCAGAGTGCAGAAGTCATTCTGGGTAGAATTCCTGATCATTATGTACTTCAGCCTGCAAAACAGGTTATTTGTGTGTAACGTATTTCAACAGGTTTGACATGAGGATGCATGAGAAAAGCAATCGGGACCGAGGTACAACATGAGGGCCGGTACTACTGCTGGTGTTAGTGACTACACTGCTAGCATTAACCATCAGGCTGGCCCTCTACGTGAGGTCCGAAGCCCCCTGCCACACCCTGTACTGGTGGCCACCGCACCGCCAGGACCCAGCCCTAGTCCACCCACGCCGCTGCCAGCACCCTGTGGACACGGGGCTTGTCATGGCAACTTGCTTCGACTTCTGTGCCTCACTGACCAAATGGAAAACACTCCTGTTGAATCATAAAAATGCTTTATGCTTTATAATAAAACCCAAAACAGTGGCAACTATTTTTGTTCTGTTTTCTTTTGTTTTGAGACAGGGTCTTGCTACGCAGTTCAGGCTGACCTTGAACTCACTATGTAGCCTAGGCTGGCCTCGAACTCATGGCAATCCTCCTGCCTCAGTCTCCTGAGTGTTGGGATTACAGGCATGCACCACCACACCCAGCCGTGGTATCATTTTTTAACCCAAATCATTAAACATAGTCTTTTCTTGGATGAGTTTTGGGTATGGCATTTTAATTTAGTCATTGTTTAAAAAGCAAAAGATGGGAGGAGGAAAGAAGTATTTCTTACCTTAGTAGATGCTTTTCTTGGTTTAGGTTCCGGTTTTGGTGGAGCAGGTTTCTGCAAAGATAATGTGAATTATACAAATACAGACAAGGACAAATATCAGCACCAAAAGGGACATAAAAGGCAAAAGACAGCCACTGCAAGACACCTCGGCCTGCACGCAGCCTCAGGCGGCACTGTAAAGACGGCAGCACTTCACAGTTCTCAGTCTGCATTTGCAGGTAAACGCCAGGTGCTGTGGAGAAGCTGACTCGTGATTCCCCAGTCCAGAACACAGTACCTCTGGGAAGAGGTTTAAATTTCCATCACTGCTGTCTCTGTACTTCCTCTTATTACAGTACAGCAGGAATGACTCAGGCCTCTGGCCAAAGGACTCGATGATTTTTGGTTGCACTGGCTTTCTCAACAGTCTAGAAATCACAGCACAATCACAGGCCAAGCACATCTGGTAATGAAGACTACTGTCTAGGAAGGAGCTAAAAACCACTTTGAAACCCTTCGGGCTCTTTAGGCAAGCTTCTTCCTATTTTCCTCCTCTCCAACATCAGCTGAAGGTGAGAATCTTGCCCACCCAGATACTGGGCTCATTCATCTCTAGTGATTTTTATTAAATTATAGTGACAAGCCAGGCATGGTGGTGCATGCCTGTAATCCCAGCACTTGGGAGGCTGAGGCAGGAGGATCACCGCGAGTTCTAGGCCAGCCTGGGCTACACAGTGAGTTCAAGGCCAGCCTGAACAACATTGTGAGACCCTGTCTAAACAACAACAACAAAAACCCCAAAAAACGATTATAGTGACATGTCCACCGTTAGCTCTTAAAGCTTAAGACTTTACAGATATTATTGGCCACAGAGCCCCTTAAGAAACTATCTTTCTCTTGTCTCATGTGGTCCTCCTCCCATTCGCATGAGCAGCAGCCAAACCCTGTGGCTATGGCCCTCCCCCCAGAACTTCAGACCTGGTCACCAGGTGACTGCGGCCAGGTGGTACCCAGAGGCTGTGAGAAAGACGACCAGTTTAAACCACGGGTTATTGGTAGGTGTTTTAAAGAGCTGGAAAAAAATAAATGTATATCTCTGCCAACATTATAAGCTTGGTTTTTAAATAGAAAACACTGGCCAGAGTCTCCTCCTATGGAGAAGAATGCATGGTTCTCCCCAGGGCCTCTAAAGTGCTCAGGTTCTTTTTGAATCTGGCCCTTTTCATACAGTGAAACCACAGACAGTTCAATTCTAGAGGATCCACTGTTAAAGATTATCTTTCAAATAAAAAAAAAACTAAAGAAAAGTTTTTAATTAATCTTCTTGCATCCTAAATCTGTAGTTCATTTCCTAAATATGGCAGCTTTCATGGCTCCTAAATTTTCATGATTTAAAAAAAAATTTATTTCAAGTTCTGCCATATTATATTAATATACATGAGTTTTTCATTTACAGCAAATAATATCCTTTTATATTACTTCCTGTGAGACAGACCTTATGCCCTGACTCAGTAGTCGGTGTTTTGATGAAACCAAGGAAGGAGATTTTTGTAGTCTATAATCCTGCTGCCTCTGAATGATCCCGGTGGAAAGGACCTAGATTGCTGGGAAAAGCCTTCTTTTAAATTTTGGTTTACAGCTGACAAGGGCTACTCCTTTAATTGGCTAGATACTCACAACAGTACCATCAACTCTAAGTCTTCATGGTGACTGTGATATTGCTTCCCTATGAGACTTATGTAAAACACTGGCTCAGGCCAACCCAACTTCAAATTTAGGAAAGGTCCTAACACCCACTTCCGAGTACCACATGTGGGCTAAGGATTGAATCCACGCTTACGGTTCCTGTAATACCTAGTATGGGGAGATACGCTGTCGGCCAAGATGTGTGGGTAGCTGGGGTTGTATGGATTTTACCAAAATCTGCTACCAATCAGGCTGGTTTGCTCAGAAGAGCACAAGAGGCAGTAAAGAGCATGCAAGGCTGGCAAGGGAGAGCTGGAGTGGGGTCACAGCTGAGCCCTGGACACACCTGTCTACCCCAGCTCTAATTCGAATTCTCATCTCTCCCTGGAACAATGGCCATAGGAGAAGATGCCAAGTGACAAAGGTAAAATGACTTGCTTTTTCAAAGACACTCTCAGTCTGAAATTAGGCTAAGTATATGGATTCAGACAACTTTCTGAACATTTGATACTGGAGTAAAACATTCTGACTTACAACTTGTGGAGAAAATCATCATCTGCCCACTGCAGCGTATCATGTACAGGAGATAAAGACTAAGACTTTGCTTAATGGACTTCCTTTGCTTAGGCTGTCAAGGAATAGCAAACGGCAAGCTGGACCTCATATTCTTGGCAGTGGGGCTGGCCGCTATTTTTCACTGACGTATCTGATCAAGTGGACTGCCTAGCACATGGGTCAGATCTGCTAGAAATTGTGACTCCAGGAAATTTTCAAAGGGAGAATAAACTTAGGGGGAATGCGAACTTAATCTTGCTTTTGCTGCTTTGCTCTGGATGAAGGGAACATGGACTCAAAGATGAGATGCAAAGAGGCTCCGGGCACTCACCGTGGACAACCTGGCAGACCGTCTTGTGGGCTACAAAGGAATGCAGAGAAAAGGATTTTTGTATTAAACACAACTAAACTGATGTTTTAAATTAACTCTTGTTGTACCTTACATTGCTGAAAGAATATAAGGTATGACTCCCATCACCTTTTCCATGGTAGCATAGTGCAACACGTCCCAAGTCCCCCAGACAAAGTGGGCTTTCCCCGCTTTTGCTAGTACTGTGAATGGAACCCAGGACCTTGCTACATCCTAGTCCTTTATTTTTTAATTTTGAGACAGGTGCCACAAAGTTGACTAGGCTGACCTAGAACTTGTGATTCTTCTGTCTCACTCAGTCTCCCGAGTAGCTGGAATCACAGCGGGTGCCGCTGTACTTGGTCAAGTCAGAAAGTGTTTCTAAAGAGGCATAACCTGTTCAAATAAGTGGTCTCTACTAATTAAGGGTGTGATGGCTAAGAAAAGGAAAGGAAGATGAGTTCTAACACTACCCTAAACCACAAGTTTCTTTTGTGACAAAATATTAACAGCAGAAACATTGAGGTCATTTAAAAAATGGTCTCCAGTCTGACTCTTATTAAAAACTGGACTAACTTTTGTAAGCTAATAAAACCAGCAGCACATACATAAAAATCAAAATAGTTTTCCAAGTTTCTGCTACACTGGAATAGAATGACAAAAAATCTTACACAGTTAACAAGACATCTTTTTACCTGTAACAAAATAAACAGTAACCTAAGGCACATGTTTTTAACTAAAGTAAAAAGCTCATTAATCTTTTCTGTTTTTTATTTTTAAAAATTCTATTTTAAAGAGAACAAAACAGAACAGAAATCAATACTGGCTACCACAACGTCTCTTGTCGTCGAAATTGTTGTCCATATCTTCACACACAATGAATTCAAATTTATTTTCAAAGTTTAGAAAACTGAGATAAACTACAGAGATTAGATATTGATATTAAATGTAGAGCTTGATATTCTTCATGAAATACTTTCTTCAAGGATGGTACAAGTTAATAGCAAAGGAGACTATAAACAAAATACAGAAGAAATGTCTTAGGCATTCACTAGCGACACTTAAAACTGGCACTGTACTTACCACCCAGCAGGAGCTGGCTGCTCAAGGGACTCACATCCTAAAACTACAATTACTTTTCTTTACAAATGTTCGAGAAATAAATACCCTACACATCTGTCTATTGTACTTACTGCTGTATCTCCAGTAGAATACTGTACTATCCAACATGTGGTGTATGCTCAACAGTATTTGTTGAATACATGAATTCAAGCTTTTGTGTAATTCCTACTGCCTTATGTGGACTGTGCCTCATTACAACAGCTTAAATGTTTCAAATACCTTTCTTGAAAGGATCAGCAAAACTGGTCAGTGGGAACCTGTGACACGACGGTGAGGAATTTTCTTGCTGAAAGGAGAGGAGCTAAACCCATGTCTTTAAACTACAGAACGAAATAATGCCTTCAGGAATAATTCTAACTTTGAGGGTTCAAACTAAGATCAGAGCTGGACTTCAGGCCAGCCAGCACAACGTGCTGAGAACAGGAAACTGTGTGGGTTAAGTGGCTGACTGGGACCCCTCTGCCCAGAGCAGGAGGCCGTATGGCCATTCAGCACACAGCCTGATCTAAGCCCTGTGGATCTGTGGAGGAGGAGGGCAGGCACCAGATTCTCCACAGGAAATACCACACCGGCTGTGAGCAGCATGATGCACCCAGGAGTCCCTAGCAATTCAAATCCGAGAATGCTTTTCTCATTCTAGGTGTAATACAGCACATTAACTGCATGTAACTGAAGAAAAGGCAACATGGTCACTTAAACCACACAAGTGGGAATCTTGTGCTTCTTCAATACGTGTTGAATGTGGAAGAGCAAATGTGACCCATCAACTGTCAAACAGAGCTCAGCTTTAAGGCTTCTGTGTAGCCTTCACAACTACTAGCATGTTTCATAAGGGCAGCAGGCAGAATAGCACCCTCTGAGAGGAAAAGCGGCTGCCTGGTTATGTACATGCACCGACTCCCTTAGCAATGTCAATGCTATGTACCACAAACATGTGCTAATAAAAAAGAGAGAAGGGAAGGAAGGACCCTGATCTGACTGCTTCCCGCTCAGCGGCAACAGGTATGAACCGAGTAGGTTCTACCCCTCTGTTCATCACCGCTGACTCGTGTCTGCATCCCCTACTGCATGGCCATGTGAAAAGTCCCGATGGCGACACCCTTGCTCCTGTCCCCTCCTTTCTGTGATGACACCTAGACACATGAATAGGCCGAGTGACATCAGCAAACTCTTGGGAGTCCCAGAGACATTTCAGTCAAAACATCTCTTGGCAGGGCCTAACAGCTGTTTGAGCCAAAGGACTTAGTTCATATTAGTACAAGAAGTCCTGTAATGCTTTCATTATTTTGTTTTGATTGGTTTTATTCTGTTCTATTTTATTATGTCTGATAGTATGGGTGTTTGGTCCTCTGATGTGAGAGATAAAAAGAGAGAAAACAGAGAAAGAAAAGAGGCCTTTATTATGGGCATGGGATGGCTGCCCAAAAGATGCAAGCACCCTCTGGAATAATCCAGAAAAAACCCCTGTGCTTTATTTGGAATTGACATGGGGTGGAGTTAAAGGGGCTGCAGAATGACGTACTGACAGCTGACTGGAGAAGCGCTGGAGCACGTGAAAAGTGGGAGGTTTAACTTTTGGGCCTGTGTGAAGAACATGGAGGTTGCACGTGGGAGAAACCCCTCACTGGGCAGCTACTTTGAAGAAAACAAGACACATTATGGTAGCCATTGTTGATTTCCTAGTTTTGAAGTCCTGTATCACTTTCATTGTTCTGTTCTCATTAGCTTTATTCTGTTTTGTTTTGTTTGGTTTTACTCTCTTTAAAATAAAATATAATAAAATATATACATATATCAGATTAGTACATGAGTTCTCAAATAAAAAACATAGGAAATTAATATAAAAACTAAGTTAACCTTTTTCCTCTACAAGCTTTCTAAATCAACCAGTCTGTAAAAAGCAAATCTTTTACTGTAAAATCATTTTATGACTTCCTACATAAAAATGACTTTTGTTTCTATGCCATAAAAAGACTTTTCTTACCATTTCCTTTCCAGTAACCACCACAGAGATTTGCTTTTCATGCAAACAGTGAAGACTGAGACTAACCTTTCCCTTGGCCAGCAGTACTGATTATGCATGCAAGTGTGGATGCCTTCCTAGAAAGTTCCATCAGCTTTCACAGCCTTAAAATCTATAAATGATAGGACTATATTCATTGGATATGAAATAGACCATGCTGTTATTTTCCCTCTTTGACCCACTAGGATTTAAAGTAACCATTTAAGCCTCAGGCTGGTTGGATAAGACTAAGAGGGAAGAGAAGATATTAATTTTTTTATTTGTTGATTTTAAGTGTGAAATTTCAGGAAAACTGCTCAAAACAATAGCTCTCAAGGAAAGAAGGAAGGCTTTTAGAGTGACAAGTCACCATGAGAGTGACAGATAACAATGTAAAGGTTTGCCACTGTGGTTTATAGGAGGTGGATACATAGAATTATCCAATAAGCATTTACTGATTAACTCATCATCCCCCTGTGCTGGAGGAAATTCCATTGCAGGCTACTCTGAAAGACACGGCATCTCTCATTTTAATGTCCAAGTTGCAGAAGCAGCATGCAAGTCTAACCCCACAGTGACAAGGTTCAAGGGACAGCTAGATTCATACAGAATCACAGGACTCTGTTGAATGTTACTTCAAACATATGGATCATTCTGCTGGAGTCTGGAAGTACTTTTATTTTTACAAGATGGCCTTTTGCTTCTGAGTCTGACCATGCAGTTGCAAGCAAAATAAAAAAGTCAAGTTGCTTTTAAAAGCAAGTAAGAAGTAGAAATTGCCTTCTTTTCAAACCTAGGAAGCAGAGAAAGATATACACAACAGCACTGGCTGCACAACAGAGAAGACTGAGAAATGTAAACCAGATTCCTAGATTTTTCTGACTGCCACAAAAGGCACATTCAGGCTGAGAACTACAGATCAGCAGATTCGGGTATCTTTCCTAGTTCTGATACTTACAAGTTGCAGCAGTTGAGAAAATCAAGTGTTTCTCCAAGAATCTGATTTGCTCTAGTTAAAACATGGATAACATATCAAAAACAGTACTTCTCTGATACTATTCCTTTTCCTTGTTTTATTTTTCTACATAGTATGTATCTATTTTATTTAACTTTATTTTTACCCTTACCTACTAAAATGAGAGTTTTGTTTCTTTTGCTCACTGTGGGATTAACAGGGTCTAGAATAGTGCTTGGTGCATTACAGATAACTCATAAGTTTTTGTTAAGGAACAAATTTGGGGGTTGGGGTATAGCTCAGTGGTAGAGTGTATGCTTAGCATTTGCACAAAAAGCTGCTGAGAGTAATAATTGTAATATATTGCTTTGTTCATTTATTGTTCAAGTCTCCTGAAGTACTGTACTCTCTCAATGCTCTTCAAATACTACAGCAGTGGTGAAGAATTTTCAAAAGGATCCCCCTTTAAAACTGCAATCTGTTCACCGTGGTCAAGGTTGTGCGTAACTGGCAATGACACAACTGGCAAATTCAGTCTGAATTAAATTCCAATTCAATGAAAATCAATCAATCAATGTACTCTCTAACAGTCTTCATGATAAGTCATCAGCTAATTTTTCACTCTTCAAACAATTGTGTTGATGTCCTGAAGACATATCATGAGTTTTAATCTGGGCTTGGTTTAAATGACATGTAGATTTTTGTCTAGAAAACACTTTTTTCAATAATATAAAAATACACAAAAGATACATAAACAATATAAAATATAATAAAACAAGTAGTAATACAAATCTTAAATTACACATATAAGACAGCTAAAGAATCAAAACCATACCTTTTGTATATATTCTAGTCATCTTGATTTACTTTTAGTGTACAGAGGTTTGGAAGATTTTTTGTTATCAAGTATCTACTGTGTGCCATGCTTTCTAGGTTTTCCGACTGATGGATCAACCGAAATGTCAGTCCTCAAGGAGAAACCCAAACACTTTTTTGGAACCCACATCCAAAAACGTTTAAGGTGACTTCCATTTAGCCAACTATCCCAAAAATTGTATCTTGCCATTTTCCAAAGAAATTCAAGCATGTATCATTTTGGGGTTGACTCTTCTTATTTTTTATTTGTTTCTATCATTTGAGTGGTGGCTTGACTTTGGATCTTCATGATTATCCCAAACCCTGTCAGACAGTGAATGCTAGGTACATAAATGGCAGGAACAAGAATTTTTGTTTATTTTGCTTTTAAATTATTTCCTTTCAATTCCTATTAAAGATTTTCCATTTGTCAGAATTTCCTTGTATAAAACTTATGTAGGGGTTTTGGGATCATGACAAATTGCTCTGAATTATTAACCATAATATGAAACACCGAGTCAGAGAATCTGTAACTGGATGTTGTTTTTTGTTTTTGATCTCTTTCATGATTCTTTTTAGTTTATAAGTTCCAGGGTAAGAGCTGCTTTTCCCTGCATGTAAAGCTCTATGGAAAAGGGCATGGGGCACGGTCTTGTTATTCTAGACACATCTCATTTCCTACTTTTTAACACCGTCTCCTTTTAGATCTTCAGAGTATCTCTTCCAAGTTCTAAGGCTTTTGAAGGTTTCTGTATTTCAATGTAAGCATCTTTAAATCATTGCCTAGTTATCCCAATACCCTAAGAATTTTCCTAATTAACAAGAAAACCTCAATATTTTGACATATTGTGAATCCTTCCATAGTTTTTTATTTTAGAGATGAATTCTTTTAGCTGAATATTTGGAATCTAAGAAACAACTTATAATTCACTCACCAGAGCAGAAAATTTAGGAAATCAGCATTTCATTTTCTTTCTATGAAAGACAGATTTTGTTTCTCATGATACATTTACCTATTATCTTGTTTTTTGCTCAGAAGGAATTCTCTGTATCTACTCTGACAGACAGCAGGACCAACAGGTAGAAATATAAACAACACAGTAACTGGAAAATACTTTGTGAATATACCCAAATGAAACACACCAGACAAAGTAAGTCTATACCACACACTTATCTCTGGTTTTTGTAGTCTCAGAAATCTTGTTTATAACAGTATCCATTCAGATGCAGACAATCATAACAGTATGAAACATTTCCACTTAAAGAATTAGAAAATATTAAAGAGTAAATATACTTACTTCCTGTTTAGTTACTTTGGATCCATCTTTGCCCTCTGTATTCTCTGAAGACTAGAAGGAAAATATTTCAGTGAATTGCATTTAAATTGGAAAACATATACTAGAAAATTAAAATAGATAACACTATTTTGATTTCTGGGACCAAATATACCAACAGAATTTTTGCAGGTAGAAATGTTTGTGAAATGATGTTTCTCTCTCTCTCTCTCTCTCACACACACACACACACACACACACACACAGCATTTAGCTGCATAACTGCTTTACTTTTAAAATACAAATGGGGAAAGAACACAGTTGAGTCCTTGCCTCAATGTTCATGCACCCTCAGCAATTTAGACTGGTCTCAAATGAGACCACTGCAGTTAAAAACAAGATTCAGCACTCAGAGGCAGGACGCCTGGGACCCACCCACTTGTCTCACTTGTTTCTTCTAGCCACTCTCTTCCTTCAAGACAGGGGTAGGATACTGGTAAAGCTGAGGTCAACCACACAAGCCTGTTTTCATTCCGTATTTGTCTTGCTTTAAATTCCAGTTCATTTCTTGAGGTAACCAATTCATAATGGATTGCTATTTTCCCATCACCTCCAGCATTTCTACTCTGCTCTCAGCCTTACAGTGACAGGCAGGGGCCTGGCCACCCCCCTGCTGGTTTGTTTCCAGGTTCTGATCTACTCCCTGGGGCCACACCTGCCAGCTCCTGTGAGAGCTCAAACCTGACAAAGGCTGCACACAGCTACACTGAAAATACAATTCACATTCTCCTAATATCTTAAAATAAAATATATGTTAGGTTTGTAAAACATTTCATGTATGCCAATATATTTCTATTGGTTAAGAATTAGTAAGATTAAAACAATTCAGCTCATTAGAAAACTATTTAACACAGTTTACAACCACATGAGGCAATATGCTAAATACTTTCTACAGCACAAATGTGCCACTGATACGAACAGAGCTCCCAACAGAAAAAATACAAATAGCAAACTGATATTTGGCACATTTGGCTTACAAAATAACACAGCTATGCAGTGATGCCTCTTCTGATAAACAAAATTTACAAGATCATAAAACCCCTTGCTTGGTGGGGCTGGTGACACTATAAATTGATATAATCTTTTCAAAGAACAACTTGGCCATGGGAATAAGACACACAGGGCTAACCAGATGATGATTCAGTAATTCTATTTTTTGAAACCAGGACAAAAAAAATTCTTTGTAAAAATACAATTTCATTTGTATTACTTCTAAAAAGGAATAACTAGAAACAATGTAATAATAAATAATAGAGAAATATTTACACTATGTAACTGCAATGGGGATTAAAAATAGAGTGAGTACACAGAGCACATAAAATAAGGCAAAATTAAAAAAAAACAACATAATAAACCAGCAAGCAAAACACAAATCCTAAGTATATGTAAAATTCTGGGGAAACACAAAAAACTTTTCAAACCAAAGGACACAGAGAGCCTTCTTTACTCCCTGGAGAAATCTGTTACTCACATTTCAACACTTCCCACTCTCCAAAACCTCTCCTGTTTATGAAGTTTTCTCCCATTTCCCTAACCAACCCCTTTCTCCTCCACCATGGAACCGTCTCTAACCTGAAAGAAAATAGCTTTCTCTTCACAGGAAGCAACTGCAAAGTTTGCTTTACACACCTTGTGTTCAGTTTTATTACAGGTAGCAAAATCTCAGCATTTCTGAGCATATGAATGTAATTCTGACAGGGGCTGTTAGCTTTGCTTACTTTCATGGTTACGAACTCAATACTTCTGGCCACACACCAAACCCTCTGATTGGGTAGGAGTGCTAAGCTCTAATCCACACCTGTAGGGTCACTCAGTAGATTTCAGACCACAGTACCCTCTACTTCTAATTGATACACCGTTAAGCAAGCAGCACCTAGTTATTATCTGAATAACTGATGGTAATAACATTATTTTTGGTCTTTCAAGGCAGTGGATCAGAGACAGGCAATATAACCAAGAGACCAATCTCTCAATAATGATCTAATAACATTTGTATTACATGTAAATTATTCAAAAAAAGAAACCTGGAAAGACACTGCATCAAAAACAAAACAAAAGGTATAACGAACATGTTAATGCTTTCAGATGGATGTGAGACACTAGATATGAGAGCTAAAACTCAAGACAAAGCAGTTTTTCTGGCGCTCCCTTCACAAGGGCTTCCTAGTAACAAGTAGGTACATACTTACAGTTAGGAACAGCCAGTCTTTACACTGAAATAAGTGTGGTACTGTAGCATGAATGCAGGATGTGGGCTCAAGATACCTGCCTGAATCTCTAAAATGAAGGGTGTGTGATCAGAAGCTGTGACTTGATCACAGAGGCTCAGTTTCTTTATCTGTGAGTGACAGATGATAACTCAAAGGGCCATGGTTATGATCAAGTGAGAGGCTGGAGAAAGCATTTTACAAACTGTGAACTGTTACACGGGTGTTATGCAACAGAAAGATACAAGATCTCAAGATGTCTTCTGAATTATGAAATATGAAATTATATTTAACAGAGCTTTAATGTTGAGCATATTTCCTTATATCCAGATTCTTGGCAAACTGCTCGTCTGTTTTTCTTACAGAGAGGAATAGGTATATTGTTCTGGAAAGGCCTACCATTGAAGCTGTCTCATCGTTCTCCACTATTAATACCTAGCCGCGAGGTCAGAGAGAGGAAGGAGGAATGCATGATGTGAAACACAAACCCAATGCTTTTGGCCCAAAAGGCTGTCAGGTGGATCATGAACACTTGGTGCCGGGACTAGGGCAGAGTTGGCCACAAGGGCCTGAATTTCAGAATGGAAGTATTATTAAAATGAATATGGCTGACCCACAGCAGACTCAAAAGGATAGAGAATTTTTGGTTAGCTACAAGCCAGAAATCTTTCTAAGTGAATGAAGTTGAACGGCTTCACTCTCCACAGGATAAGCTGGGAGGTAGCACAGAAGTATGCCATTAGTGACTATCTTAGGGGCTCCACAGTCCCAGAGGGATTTGTTGAATCCTAGATGGAGGCTTAGTAATCTGTTCCAGATCCTAACAGTTCTGAAGAGTAACTGTCTCAGTAGACCCCAGTGTCTTCCACTAAACAGGAGAGCTTGTCTTCCACAGCTGAAGAGATGGGGTGTATCTAAGGGCGATGTAGCGTAACTGCTTTCCTCACCGTTAGAACTGAGGCTCACAGCTTGTCAGGATGCACAGGCAGTGTGGAGTGTGGCTCCGACACAAAGTCTATCCTCGCCCTGCCCAGAGCTGAGGCTGACATGGTCACGACCCTTCATCTGTTTTCTCCAGAAGGTGAATTAAGCTTTTTGTTAGTTTCTTTTTTCTTGTGAGAGGATACTCCTATTTGCTCTCTCACCCTACACTGCTACTAATAAGCTTTGTTTCTTGACACCTCTATCATTTCACACAACGTGAAAATAAATTTGGGGAGTGGGGAGTTCTTGCTCAATCAGATTTAAAAATAAAAGAATAAACAATACAGATGTTGCTAATGCTTATATGGCAGAATGATACTCAAAAAAGCCACCCCAAAATCCAAGGACACAGAAGCATGAAAAATAAAAGTACATCGAAAAATATATACTAAGTAAAATCAATTAAGAACAAAATGAAACAAAACCACCCCAAATATCCATCATCAGGAGGACAGTTAGACATACTGTGGTAGATGACAAAACAGCACGTGGCAGTGAGAGCAAATGGACCGTGGCTATGCGCATCCACTTGGATAAAACTCACAAACATAACGTTGGACCAAAAAGGAAAATTCTAGTTATTCTAAATACAGTTTAAAGATGAATGCAAGTGACAAATGTACGATAAAGCAAAGAAGTAGTAAATGTAAAATCAAAGCAGGTTACCTTTGGATGAGGAGAGAGAGGGTGATTTGATTGGCAGAAACAGTCTTAGGCTGGATGGTAACTATATTGGTTTGTTATTCTCATTCAAATCGTATACATATGTATAATATATAGACACTATGCATATAAATGATATATTTATATTAAAATGTCTTTGATTTATAAAAATACAAGAGATTGTGAAACAAAATAGGCATTAAAAAAACCAGTAGTTCATTTTTTAAATTAAAATTGTGGAAAAAGCAGTTCATTGAAATTAAAAACTCAAAAGCATAAACTTCAGAAGAGGAACAGGAGAAGAAATCATACTGTTAGACCTCTGAGGAATTAACCCAGAATACAACAAATAGCAAAAAAGAGATGAACAAAGTACAAAAGGTTAGAACACATATGGTTAATTGAGGAGTCTCACACCAAATGGACTTTTAGCAGAGAACAGTGGATATCAGTAGAAAAGCAAACCATAATGCCTAAGAATTTTCCCAAACTGAACTTATGAGTTCCAAATTAGAAGTTCACATCAAGGAATAAAACAAACAAACAGACAAGACACTGTAAGGAACTGATTAAGAGCCGGGTGAGTTGAAGAAACTATACCTAGCTATCATTCAAGAGTCATGTCAAAATAAAGTCATTTCTGAATACTAATTTTAAGACAGTTCATTACCTTTCTTTCAGCAAGAATCTATCACTAAAGGTTCAGGTGTAGCCATAACAAACATAAATCTAGATGGAAGGCAAGTAAATAAGAAATGTAAAAACTGTATTAATAACTCTAACCTTTATCTGCAAGTAATACTACCTACTGTGTGTGCTTTTAATGAAATTTTAAAAGAAATCCTGGATTAGTGCTATCTTACAGAAATACAACATGCTAATTTTAGATTTTGTAATAGTCACATTTAAAAAGTAAAACACGTAAAATTAATTCCAATATTGTACTCAATTGACTAACTAATGTGTTATAATTTCATTACATAATCAAATTACTAATGTGGTATTTCACAATATTTTGCACTAAGTCTTTAAATTTAGTCTGTTGTGTATTTTACACTTACAACTCATCTCCCTTCAAACACTAAATTTTTATCAGGACAGGACTATCTGAACTTTTATTTAGAATTTATAAGATTTATAGTAGTTGCATCTGAGTTGTTTCAAACATTTTAAATTTTTTCCAATAATGGAATCATACCAAGTTTTAAACTTAAATTGGCAAAAATTAAATATGATTAGACATTCAACTAATGATAGTGCTTAACAGACTTGAGAGGCTAGTGGTCACTGTATGGGAAAGCAGAACTCTGGATAATAACAACTACAAGAACTGGGAGATGAATGAATTCACCTAAGAAATGAAAGCATTCCTGGATCCTAGTTCTGCTCTGGAGGATAAGATTTAAAAATAACAGAATAAACCATACAGATGTAGCTAATACTTATATAGCAGAATGACACTCAAAAGAGCCACCCCCAAATCCAAGGACACAGAAGCATGAAAATAAAAAGACATCAAAAATATATACTAAGTAAAATTAATTAAAAACAAAACAAAATATCCATCATCAGAAGGTTAGTTAAGTATACTGTGGTAGATGACAAAACAGTATGTGGCAGTGAGAGCAAATGGACCGTGGCTATGCACATCCACTTGGATAAAATCCATAAACATAATGTTGAATAAATTTAGATGGTCTTCAAATGTAAAGATTACCATTTCTTAAGTACAGAAATAGGGTCTATGAACTTTCAAAATGAGAGAGTGGAATGAAGCAAATTACACCAATAAAAGGAAAGAACAGAAAAAAGCAAAGAAAAACATGTGGCAAGTAGAAACCACAGTAAATCATTAGAGAAAGTCCAACTATATTAGTAATTACAATAGACCTAAACAAAACATACCCATTCATTACAACATGACAGAGCTAACAGAGTAATACAAATAGAGTATGTCATTCTACTTTTACAGATTTTTAAAAACGCACAAATTAACTTTATAATGTATATATATAATTGTATAAAACATGGGTAGGAAGAATGCACACCAAATTCATGATAATGGTTGTTCCTAGCAAGGATGACAAGAGAAACGGACCAATGGAGTGTCTTAAAGAAAAACTATCTGTAATTATTTTGTTATAAAAATAACTGAAGTAAATACAATAAAAAGATTTCAAATGTGTGAATTCTGGGTAGTGGATAAATAAGTATTATTTCCTGGGTTTAATTTTTTTCCAAATAAAAATGTTCATAGTGCGAGAAAAAAAATACTAGGAATAACATGTTTTATTAAGCTCACTTAAACAATGCCATGTCTATTTCCTGACACAAATTACATGATTTAACTCAGCATTCTGTGTATTTCTTACATGTCTTAGGAATCTAGTTCTGTTCAAGACACATATTACAGGTGCTTCACATGTGTAACGCAAAGGAACTAGATTCAAAACCACTCATTCCAGCTGCTGTGGGAGGTGTTGACACCCTGGGCAGCCGACCACTGGTGCTCTCTGCGGCCTCATTTCACCTGCATCAGCAGGACACCCGTGTGTTCAGAAGGGAACACAACTATAATTTCTGTAAGTCTTTCTAGCAGTCATGATTGGGAAACTAAGAAATGCAACTTGGAATTTTTATTCTACAAACCACTTATTAGGAGTCAACAGGAAGAACTGTTGAACTTCTCTTACATCAAATGGTGACTATCCCAGAGGGACACGGCAGAGTAACGAACCCATTTTCACCCTCCAAACTCAAGAAGGTCTCAGAAAAGATAGAAAAAGCCTTACAACCCTCAGGAGTTGCTTACTGAGATTTGTCACTCCGAGAAAGACACTGACGCGTGGCAGGAAGCTGTGAAGAAGACGAGTACTACACACTAATGCACAGTCCTCAGTCATACAGAAGAAGGCTTAAGGTTCTCAGCAGGCAGTGCTAGATTTTTCTTATAATAAAATTCCAAACAGTATTTACGGTGAAGTGTAGGCTCTTAAAAGTTTTACTTTTAAGAATTTAGGTAGCAAGGGCTATTGCTTTATAACTTCAATAAATTAGCTGAAAGTCTACAGTATTAATGAAACTCCAGCAACCACTTGGCAGCAGTCATAGAATAAATTCAGTTTCAACAAGCCCTGGGTTATCCATGCCAATATGCTAAAGCTGGCAGGAGATACAACAGTGCAAATAAATCAACAATCACTTCTTTTAATCTAAAGAATGCATCACATTGAGGTGATCTGTCTTTAATTTGCTGGCCAATATTTTAAAATTATTATTTTTATTCAAAAATTCCTTAGTAATTAATTTTCTTGTTATGTTATAAATCCAAGGCTAGAGAAAAAAAGTAGTCCAACTGTAATCTTGTTTGCACAAGAAAACCAAAAATCCAAAACTCAATCAGAAAGGCTGAAATGTGTCTATTCTTTACTCTGTCACTCTTCAGCTAAAATTAACACGTAACTATACCTGATTCACAGAAGATTAATTTCCCTCACAAATGGAGGTAATGCCCAGGAAATTCCTGTCCATACTTTTAACAGTACACCGCTTGAAGTGGTGTGTGTTAGCCTACTAAATTTCAAAACTGGCTGCAGATCTGGAATGGGAGGTATCAAAGAGCTTTCAGTTTGTGTGATGCTTAATTTTGGCTGCCAACTTGGTTGGGTTGAGAATCACTGAGGAAAATGCACATTTCTGGACATGTCTGTGCAGGTGTTTCCAGAAATGACTGTGCAACAACAAAAGGAGTGTAGACACCCAACCTGAATGTGGGCAACACCATTCATCATTCAAAAGGCAGTGTCCTTTCTCTCTTCCCACCTCCCAATTGCTGGGAGGTGAGAAGCTTCTCTTCAGCACGCTCTTCTACCATGTTTCTGCCTTGCCATAGGCCCAAGAGCAATGGAGCCAGCTGACCATACAGTAAAACCTCTGAGTCTGTGAGCCCAAATAAACCTTTTCTTCTACAAGTCATTATTCTCAGATATTCTACTACAGCAAAGGAATTCTTTTTTTGGGGGAGGCGGGTACCGGGAATCAAACTCAGGACCTTGTGCTTTTCAGGCAGGCACTTATACCACTGAGCTATCTGCTACAGCAAAGGAATTCTAACTAACACAATTTGGGAAACACTGTAATCTGTAACCTCAGCCAAGAAGCACATGATACAGAGTATTTTCCTTCATTTATGAGCCTTTTGAAATAACAATAGTGACTCACTACAAATATCTACATTGACTTACACATAATTTTTGCTACCATATTCTGAGGTTTTTAATAGTCATAGATTCTAAGTATTTTCTGTCTCTCCAAAAACTGAAGTTAAATACTCAATCACTTCATTTTTATAGCACCTTAAGATTTTCAATATAATTTTTCTCATTGTTGCATCTGATCATCTCTATACTGCTGATATAAGCAAAAGCAGTCTTAATATTACCATTTTACAGATAAAGAATAGAGGTTCAAAGCAATGAAATGAGCCTCCCCAGGTCAAGTGGCAGAGCTCACATTAGATCCAAATCTCTGAACTCTTACACGAGGGTTGTCAAAGATGGTTACCAGATTGTCAAAGAGTTACTTTCCTGTTTGCCCAGACACGAATTGACTTCTAGCATATAGCAAACACAGTTCTGTTCCTTGTATTTTTTGGGAACGAATCACCTAGTTTTGATGAGATCTATATGTGATCACTGAAAATAGATTAAAAACAATTTTTTTTTTTGGTGCTGGGGATCGAACTCATGACCTTGAGCTTACTAGGCAAGTGCTTGAGCCACTGTGCTAAATTCCTGGTCCTAAAAATTATAACTAGAAGGTAAAATAAATTAACAAGAAGACTAAAATAACATAGCTTTAAAAAATGTACATATGGAATACACACAGAACTTCAGAAGGAGTCTCAAACGTCACATTTTGATCATCTCAAGTCTTTGGTTCATTTATCTCTCACATGCATCATTCCAAGTACTCATGGCTTCCTTCCCACAAAGCAGAAATTGTAATTAATTCTGTCAAATAGTAAAAAAACACTATTTACACCTAAATGAAAGAGGATAGAGGCAGAAAGGGAGAGGGAGAAGAAACAGAAGGTGAAGAAAAAGAGGAAAAAGAAAGAGAAAGAAAGGAAGAAGGGGGAGGGGAGAGACAGAGACAGAGAAAAACACAGAGAAGAAAAAGGAAACCAACTAAGACTACCTGGGATAGATTTTTTAAATTTCTATTTATGGGGGTCAAACTAATTAAGATACAATTTGAAAATGTAATTTTGCATGTTTTAAAACCGTGTTTGTACTCAATCAGTTGGTATTCCAGAGCATTTGAATAAAAACCTATTTGGTTCTACATCTAACAGATTTTCACAGCTATTACACTTAATCCTTATTTGATAAAATAAAAATATCTGTTCATTTTTAAAAGCCAATACCTAACTATGGTGGCTTAATATTTACATTAAAATCTCTGAATACAATGTGTAATATGAAAGTATTTACATATTCCTGGACATAAAGGGAGTACATTATTATATATAACAAATTAAGGAAGACATGATGTATCTTGGAAATTGTAAACTGAACCGTTCAAGGTGGGATTTGAGAAAGTAGACTTCTGATGCTCAAAGATGTTAGTACTTGGGTTAGGAAATTATGTGAATCTCCATCTTCTGTATATAACACCACAGACCATTAGTTACTGAAATACCGAGAAGGCTTCATGATAACGTGCACTCACTGCCAACCACAGGCTTGGACCCTGAGGTGAGCCTGAGGCCATGGTCACAGATAATAGTGACTTGCTGGGTAACTTTCTATGACTGATAGGAAGAAGGGATGGCACCAGCCTGTATCTTAATAGAGATAACATTTTAAACAAATGGACACTCACACATTTATGTAACTTGATTTCTGTTTCATTCTTTAAGTGCCTTACTTTAAAAATGTATGAAGCTATGAGAAATAAAACATATATAGGAAGTATTACAGTGTAATTGTAATCAGCACTGCAAAAGGAATCTTAAAAGTTAAATTTTTTTTTTTTTATTTGGAGTCAAGTGGCTTCCAAACGTCCTCAGGCCTAGGGCATAAATGGCTCCCTCACCTCTCCTCAGCTCTAAGGAAAGGACAGAATACACAGATGCTGGCAGATTCCGCCACCAGGACAGCAGGCCCAGTTTTGTTCCCTTAGGCAAGGGAAGGAGAGGTCTGTATCCTGAAAGGGATAGAAATAGCCTGAAAAAATCTATTGTTACTTTGTATTCCCTCCTGCACTGTTTTTCATTATAAAATACCCTAACACACCTGTACAAGGCAAGATGGTGATTGAGGCAAACTAGCCCTTTCATCTTCTCAGATCTGTCTTTGAATAAGTCCTTTTTCCTCAAATATATGGCCTCCTTGGATTCAGTCAGTTACGAGCATATCTGAACCTCAGGGACTGGTAATACAATGGTTAAGAACAAAAGGCCCGAGTTAGAGTGCTAGTTCTTCCACTTTCTAGTTGTGTGAACCAGATGAAATTCCCTAATCTCACTACAACCCAATATTCTTTCCTATGTGTGAGAAAGTCTCCAGGATTCACTGGTTCCAGTCACAAGCTCTGGAGACAGACTTCTAGAATGAAATTCAGACTTCTAGGAATGACATCCCAGTTTATAGAGACTTTTGGGAAATCTAGTAACCTCTTAATGCCTCAATTTCCTCATCTGTAAAATGGAGATAAGAGAAGAGCACACCTTATTGAATAGCTGAGGAGTTTAGATTACTAATGCAAGGCAGAACGCTGCCTGACACATATGAAGTCCCTTACATGTTAGGCAGTCACAATGAATAACACTTACCTAGGACATGAGGACAGCCTTCGCCAGACTGAGGTGAGATTCAAATGAAATAATAATAATAATGACAATAACAACAACAATAATAATAATATAAATATACTACTTCCCATATATACATATATATTTTTTTGGTACCAGGAACCGAACTCAGGACCTTGCACTTGTCAGGTAGCTGCTTATGCTGCTGAGCTATATTCCTGGCCTCTTCCCATGTATTTTTAACTTCACATATTTTTATTTAACCAAGCTACCTAATGAATATAAAACACATACCTCAGATCTGGTACACGTAAGTATTCGATAATAGTAACTATTTACATTTTAATTATAGTACATACATCTATATTAATTATTGATATATATTCCTCTTAAAATATTAAAATTTGTAACCAATTTTGAAATTTAAAGCCATTTTCTGACTTCTGAATGTGTATATCATTTATTTTATGTATGACTGGAAAGAGCATTTACCTTGGGCACATCTCAGTAGATTTGTTTCTGGATGTGGCCATAAGATATAAACTCAATAAATACCTTGACCAACAAGCACTATGTGATTTGACTGAATTTTCACAAGAAGACTGTAAGATGCACAATAAATAAGCAGCCAGTGGAAAAGAAATGCAACATTTTTTGATTTGGTTTATCTTCCAACTGATCTTTAAATTACTCAGGAGACTAACATCGTATTTCAATATATTTGGTACTGTGAAAGCAGACAGTTTAAATGGTATTTATTTCAGTCACCATTTCCAAATTGTACCCTTCAGGAAAGCGAAATATATTTAACTTCGGTGTAAACAAAAGCAGTGTTTTAGGGGGGAGAAAAGAAGAAACTTAACCGATTTGCCAAGGGAATTTTAATGTTGTATGAAGATATTTTTAAACATATTTTTCTGTGAGAAAAATCAACCATGTAAAAATGCCCAAGATTAAAGCTTATGTTCTTTCAAAAACACTGCACTTGTTATGTGACCACTGAATACGCATTCCCACAAGTGCAGTTAAAGAGACATCGGGGTAAGATCTACTTACTGCCTAGGCCATTTGTTCTTCCAGGAAATGGAAGCTTGAGGTTTATTATAAGCTTATTATTTCACTGTGGTTTTCTTTGTAATTAAAAATATCATGACAATAGTGACTATCCATTGGCTATTTTATCCCTTCCAGGTACTATGGTTAAGTACTCCATATTCACCATTTCATTCCATTCCCCCAACTCAGTGAGAAAGAACATATTATCCTGCTATACAGGTGAGGCAACTGAGTCCAAGAGAATGAGGAACACAGACGTAAGCTCTAAATCATACAGCTTATAAATAGTGAGTGTCAAACCACACTGGATTTTTTTTTCTCCTCAAGAGCATGTGAAATATTTAAACTTACTACTTTCTTTCCTTGAAAACAATTCATTCATCCACTTGTTCAATATTTACAGTGCCTCCCACTGGTAGATTTTTATGGGAAGTAACAGAAAGATCAGAACCATCATTGATTTCAAGGTCAGGTCAAAAGGATTATGAAACAAAGCTAATTCAAAAATAGATAATAAAGGCTGGTGTGGTGGCACACGTCTGTAATCCCAGCACTCCAGGAGGCTGTGGCAGGACTGCAAGTTCAAACCCAGCTTGAGCAACTCAGCAAGACCTTGTTTCAAAATAAAAATAAATAAATACATATATAAGTAAATAAATTTATTTTTAAAAAGGGCCTGGGGATGTAGTTCAGTAGGAAGACCCTGGGTTCAATCTCCAGGACTATAAAAGAGGGATAATCAATCAAATAATATTCTGATTTAGAAGCATGGTGCCAGTTAGCAACTTTTTAAAAACAAGAGAATTACTAAGAGTTACAACTCCTAATCCTGTTAACCAAACAATTCTTTGTGAGCTCTGCTTCCTTGAGAGTTCAGTCTGGCCAAACCTCTGAATGCTCACAGCTCACAGCTTGTTTGTACCTCATTATCAGTTCTCCCTATGAATTATAAATATTTGTGTGTGTGTTTATATATGTGTGCATGTGTGTGTCTACATACCCTGTCAGACTGAAAAAATTTTTAATGACAAGGGAAATTACTCACTCTACAAAGGTTGAAAAAACAATACTTCACCTAATTTCCCAAGGTGATGGTACCTTGCACAAAGGTGATGCTCAATGCATGTTTACACAGAGTGAATAAAAATGTACAGTGCTGTCATTTTTGAATCTCCATATAGGTTCCACATCAATATTTAACTCAAACTCAGCAAGCACTTATGGATGCCAGGCTCTTTCATATTCAGACTGGTAGGTTCAATATTACTAAAAAGGCAATTCTCCTCAAACTGATTTATAGATTCAATTCATTCCCTATTAAAATCATGACAGCCTTTTTTGTAGAAATTTACAAGCTGATTCATTGGCCTATATGAAAATGCAAAACACCTAATAGGAAAAATAATTCTGGAAAAGAGAACAAAGTAAAGGACTGACATTACCAGATTTAAAATTTTACTACAAAACCTTAGTAATCAAGACAGTGCAGTACTGGTGTAAGGATGGACTTACAGATAGTGAAACATAATTGACAGTCCAGAAAGACAGCTTTGTATTTGTAATGAACTGAGTTTTGACAGAGGTGCTCAATCAGTCGAGTGGAATAAGGTTGATCTTTCTGACACATGGTGTTAAAATAACTGGGTATTCACACATTAAAAAAAAAATCAGGTCGGGCATGGTGGCGAACGCCTTTAATCCCAGCACTCGGGAGGCTGAGGCAGGAGGATCATTGTGAGTTCGACACCAGCCTGGGCTACAAAGCCAGTTCAAGGCCAGCCTGAACTGCATAGTGAGACCCTATCTCAAAAAATAGGGCCGGGGATGTAACTCAGTGGCCTAAGCACCTGCCTGGCAGGCGCGAGGTTGTGAGTTTGATTCCCGATACCAAAACACCACCACCAACAAAAAAAAATCAACAACACTTAAATTCTTATCCCACCCACAAAATTTGTTCAAAATGAATCACAGAGCTAAAAATAAGTTAAAACCATGGCATTTCTAGGAGAAAGTATCTGTGACTTAGGAGTAAGTAACAATGTATTTAGACATTAAGTAATTTCACCAAAATTATAAACTTTTGTTCTTCTAAAGATAACTTTAGGACAAAATTTGTAAAGCTACAGACTGGAAGAAAACATTATGCCAGTTAACACATGAAAAGATGCTCATCTTCATTAATTATTATAGAAATATAAATGAGTCACTAGAATGCCTGTAAGCAAAAAACCCTGACGAAGATCAAGTATGAACAAGGGTGTAGAAAAACTGGAATCCTCATACATTTTGGAAAATACTTTGAAGATTTCTTAAAACATCAAATGTAGACTTTCACATCACCTTCCTGTTCTCTTAATCTTCCCAAGAGAAATGAAAATATATATCCATGTAATAGCTTACATGTAAATATTCACAACAGTTCAAAATCTAGAAAAATCAAAATGTTCCTCAGTTTGTGAAAGGATAAACAAAAATGTTTATCTGTACAATGGTATATTATTAGGGAAGGAAAAGAATGAAGTACTGATACACGCTATAACACAGATGCATCTCAAAAACCTGTGAAGTGAAAGAAGGTGGACATGAAAAAGTACACATTATGTGATTCCTTTTTATATAAAATTTCCAGAAAAGGCAAATCTAAGAGAAAAACAAAAGAATAGATTAGTGATTTGTGAAGTGGTAGTAGAGGTGGTAATAGAGATCGGACATAAACAAGATAAGGTACTTGGGCAGGGGCAACCACAGATGAAATACGGTTGAGATGGTCATTTCACCTGCCAAACCCTAGAGCTGCCTCATGAAATCTTAAAAGTTCATGCGAGCTTGTGTTAGGAACCAATGTCATCAGGAAAAGACCATGTAGGTGAGGAAAAAAAAAAATACAAAACTAAAAAACTGGAGACAATCCATACATAGCTCTTGGAGTTCTGTAAAGCTGGGGTAATGGCCAAAGCACTTACATACTACTCCATAATATTTTCTTTGATTAAATAACTGCCTGTTCTACATCATAGTCAGCTTTAACAATTCCCTTTGGCCATTTTAGCTCTTTGATTCACCTTTTCCTAGAAATCAGGAAATCTTTAGGGAACTTTTAAATTCTGCAAAACAAGACGTGGTACTAAAAAATCAGTGAAAATATCTAGAACCCCAGAACACACAGTTTGTTCTTTTGGAACTTATATTTAATGCAATGATTTGTTAACACTAGCAGGCACAAAACTATACATGTTCCAGAATGTATAGCTAAAGATTCCAAAGTTTACAGAATAAAGAAATAAGATCGAATTTGGGCCGATTTTGAACACGTGGGGAGAACTCAAACATACAAACATGAAATCAGATATTCTCCTACCAGGCATTTGAATACCACTTCTGAACATGTATAGGCCTTAATTATACAAATTTAAGAGCATAATCTCATCAAATTAATATAAAATATTCTCATATTTCTTTAAGTTTCAGTTATATATTTGTCTTTGATAGTAACACTTACATTAAACCTAATGGGATTTTAAAAAATACTTGCTGAATTCTTTTTTAAAGCAATACAGTATTTCTGAGTCTATAAGATTTAAAGTTGAGTTTCACATGTTACACAATAGGTGAGTGAGTGAGTGAAGTGTGGAAAAGAAAACATTTGTGACCTCAGGTGGTGGGGGACAATGAGTGAGTGAATTCTAGACTGTTCCGGCCAAACATCCACAAATGCCTGCTGTGGTCCTATCTTTATGTGATGATCGGATGTTGCACAAAGGGACATCAACCAACAAGGCCTAGAACCATGCTCCTGGCATGATTAGCAAACACATTTTTATATCCTTCTTTTTATTTTTCCAGTTCCTTATCCTAAGAACTATTGTGTCTAATACGTCATCAAATATTCTCTAATGAGGCCATTTCCATGAATTTGACAGGTAAATAGTAATGTCTTCTTCCACTGAGAGGCTGAAGGAAGGAAAGTCTGTAAACCCTTAGACTTCAGATTTTGTAGTGAACTTGTTTTCTTCAGATGGGAAAGCCAGTAGCATTAGGCTTGGTATAGGGGCCGCTTAGCTAACAATGCTCAGGGTTTCCAATCATTTATGTTTCTAATAGAGTATCACTTATAGCTGAGCATAGGGGCACACAGAGCTGTAATCCCAGCTACTCAGGAGGCCGAGGCAAGAAGATTGCAAATTTGAGGCCTGCCTAGACAACGAGTTTCAAAATACAGCCCTTAACAGTATAATCTCTTTCTTACTTTATAAGATTTACATGAAGTTCAGTTTCTTGTATTACACAATGGGTGGTAAGTGAGTGAAATAGGAGAAAAGATAATTCTCATTTTAGTTCAGAATGAAACTAAAGGGGCTGGGGCTACAGCTCATGCTCCTTGGGTTCAATCCCCAGTACTAGGGTGGGGGGGGATATAAATATATAGATAGAGATAAATGTGTGTTTACATAAATATAAATACATATCACTTGTCATAACACCAAAGATAGAAATTGTAAAGGAAAACAGTTAAAATTTGGCTGCATGAAAATATTTCAGTATGACAAAAAAAGTTAAAAATTTGAGATAGATGAAAAATTTTGTATCAGATATCATTGAAGACGTTTTTAGCATTTTAGAGTCTCACATGTCCTTGTAAAAAAGATGGATACATTTATTGGACAAATAATTAGCTCAGATGTCTTGAAGGATCTCACACACGTGCCTGTTCAAAGACTTGTCAATAGAGCTAGGACTGCTGGCTAGCTCACTCTTGGAAGTTCCCTAGTTTCCAGAAAAATAAAAACCAGGATCAAAAGCCAGTGACTCCAACAGCTCTTTTCTGAAAGAGGGGGACAGCGACGGAACGCAGGATTGTTGGTTTTACCAAATTGAGATCCACAAGACAGAAAGGCGGCACATCTAACCAGCTGCTCTATCCAAACATGTGTTAATTAATTTTTCAACTCACTGTGACCCCTTTCTTGATGATCAGTTCACTTGATTCTACAAGAATCTCCAACTCATCATTAATCCTCAGCGAAAATGCTGAAAATGGTGAAGTCACTTGAACACCCTCATTCTACTACAACAATATGAGGAAGACGATATTGCTATAAAAATTAGTTGCAGTAACAAGCCTCAAGCATCAGCATTCTTAAAGCACTATACAATCCCGAAGTCAGTCTGGATTCTCCTAAGCAAGTAAATAAAGACTGAGAGTAAGGACTCCTCACTCTACAGCATCTGATTCAACCTTTGCCATTAGCTACGGTTGATGTCTAGTAACATAGTTGGTGGAATCCTGTTTTTAAGACCAGGTTCGATGCGCTATCATCTGCTCAACACGTGTACAGATTAAACGAGACAATGCAAGTCAAGTGCACAGCACGAGGCGCAGAGTACGTGCGCATTAAACTCCGAAGGATTTAAATAACGTTCTGATTTTTAAAGCGGAGACATATTTGCACCAAATTATTAGTGATAAAGAAAAAGCCTCTGCATCGTTAAAACTTCAATAGTTTACAATAATGCAGTCTCTTCCGCACACACCAATCGGTCCACCGTCTGTAACAGGTAGAGTAGGCTATTACTCCTGATTTTACTTTAAATGTAATATGCACTCGGGTTGGCTCGCAAATCCCGGGGCAGAAGGTACCAAGCATTTCCTCACAAATGGGCTGGCAGGCAGTGCCAAGTCGCAGCCTGACCCGGGGGAGAACTGTGGCCCTGTGAGCGGGGAGGCCCGCGGAGCAGGGGGTGACCCGCACGACCCGCCCCGACCCCCGTCCCCGCATGGGCACCACCGCTCCGCCCGCGAGCCTTCCGTGTCCCCCGCCCCGGCCTGGCCCCGTCGCCGACCCACGCTACACTGTCCACGGCCCGAGTCCGCCCGGGGACTCGGCTCCAGCGGCGCGCGGTGACCAGGGACGGCGAGCGGGGGAGGGATGGAAAGAAGAGGACGCGAGAGGGAGCCGCGGACAGACGGAGGCGCGGGAGCGGGGCGAGGACAGAGCCCCGAGAAGGGGAGAGCCGGGGCGGCGGTGAGGGACCCCCGCAACAGGCGGCCGCGCCGAGACCCCGCGCTCGGGGCGCCGCCGCAAGCCCGCGCCGAGGTCAGGGTTTGCTCCGCGCGCTACCGAGCACCCCAGAACACCCTGGAGGAAAGACTGACCTTTCTCTTCGGCATAATGACCGTCGGGTCAGCGGAAAGTAAAGCGACGGGCTGGGACTGGGGCCCCTGGATGCCTCCTCGCCGCACCGCCTCTCCCGCGCAGGGTCGCCTTCGCCCCGCCTCTGCCACCTCCAATCAGGAGCCCCGCCAGCCAGTTGCGACGCTCCATTGGCTGAGGCGGCCTTCTAAATTCCGCGAGGGAACGCCCCCCGCCGCGCACCCGGGACGCACAGCTGGAGTTTGCACTTCGCAGGGAAAGCGGCCTGGTCACTGAGCATGCCCAGTTCCGCTGGCGCCTTGGGCCGCGCACTCCTGGAGCTGCTTTGTATTACGGCTCCTGTTTGGACTGGTCTGGATCAGAGCAGTGTGTGTCTTCATAGGAAGGAAAAAGGGTAAGGGTGGACGGTTACTCATAAAATCTTGTGTGTTGTATAATGGAGGTCTGTAGTGAACGAAGATACTCTTTTCTGGGAGAGTATGACAGTCTCTAAGGATCTCGGTTTTCTCCTCTGTAAATCTAGTGACGGCTGTCCCCCGAATCGCTTATCTCTGATGTTCTCAAATCTCACTCAGTAATTCATCCAACTTTAAGTTAGGTATGAGAATGATTAAGAGTATATTTCTTACGGAAATTCGGGGAAAAATGAACAAGAGTGGTTTATTTTGTATTTCCAATATATATTTAAATGATCCTATCTTGTCATTTTAATGCGTAATTTAATGTTTCTCAAAGTTTCTCAAAATTCTACATTGCAAAACTATGTATGATTTCGTAAGACCAGTTTTACCCTGATACCAAAACCAGTGGAAGTCTTGAAAAGAGAATTACAGCCCAATAGCCCTCGTAAACATAGACAACAGAAGTAGTGAACGGGGTTTAGTAAGTCAAACGCAAAAGATAATACATGACCAGTAGAGTTTATCCTCAGAATGCAAAGTTGGTTTAATATCTGAAAATCAACCATTATATGGTTGTTATTGTCCCATTGTTTTTCTTATTGTAATTTTTTTACCCATCCTGCATTTGCTAAAACAGTATACACAAGCTCCTGGTTTTGATACTGACATGAGGGAGGAAAGATTTAGATCTGAATATTATTATTTTTCATATCTCCTTGCTTATAGTCATTCCTAGTCTTTTTTGTACAGACCATCTATTGTCATGAACAATAATGATGCTTTTATTCATTTTATATGAGTTTTGAGTTTCTGTATTTTTTTGTTTTACATGCAGTGATTTGTTTAAACTTCACAACATTCCATGAAGTTGGTGCACTTATGAAATAACATCTTTTTTTTTTAATGTTACACTTTGCTTTATTTGGTCATCCACCAATTTCAACTGAGTAGTTTTTTTTTTTTTCAGTTTTGTGACATTATTTTTAATACTTATATTTTCCTACCTTTAGTCAAAGTAGTGCCTATGTTCTTTTAATCTGATCCCAATTGTCTTTTTTCTAAAAACATGTTTTGTTGTTGTTGTTACTTTTTTTGGTAGTCCAGGCTAGCCTAGAATTCACTATGTAACTCAGGACAGCCTTAAACTGCGAATCCTGCTTCAGCCTCCTGAGTGCTGAAGTTGTAGGTGTGGGCCACCACATGTAGCTTCCAAATTGTCTCTGATATATTCCTTTCTCTGAGGCATTCAGTGGATGATAGTATTTTATACTCAAAAGAAGTTAGCTAAAATCAGTTCATTGGTTTAGAACTGCATAAAAATATAGAGGCTTTACCATTCAAAATAGTATTTGTAATGAAGATGTCTTGGAAGTGTTTTTATTTTAAATTAATTTGCCAAATGCTTGATAGTTTAAAAAAAAGCCAGGGGAGAGATTTTTAAATAAGGTAAGTGGGAAACATTTGGGTAGCACTTGAAATCCACATTAAATTGTTTTGTTTTATGGAAATTTAAAGTGATGGACAAAAATAGGGATAAGATGAATTTTCACTGCTCTGTGATGAAAACTGGCTCAAAGTTGACCTTTCAGTTGGTATTTTTCAAGGCCAAATGCTCAATGAGCAATAGCAAACAAAATCGTGATTATTTTTACTGCACATAATAAAATGGTTGCAATGCAATTGAAGCTTCTGCGTAGGATAAAGAAAGTTGATTTTGAGGAAACTTGAACAAACTTCTTTTTCATTTTCATTCCTTCCTGCTCCTTTTCTCCTTAAAGCTGTTGGAGTCCTACACTTGCCCCAGCATTTTTCAAATAGTGATGCAACCATTTAGAGTCATGACTATCATGGAGGTAAGGAAGGAGAGAGAAAGAAGTAGAGAAGGAGAAAAGACAAGGCAAGGGAAAGAGAAAGAAAGAGGCTGAACATAAAAAGTATTAGTGCGTCCCACCTGGTGGAGGTAAGTATCGTATTATACAATGATTATTTCCACGCGCAAAAGCACACACATGGTATATATGTGAGGGGTGTGTGTATGTGTGTGTGTGTGTGCTGGGTTGTGATGTGAAATGTAGTTTTACCACTGATCTTGATGAAAACAATTTAAAGCTTCTACCTAATACTAATAAACCTTGTAGATCTTTAGGGTTCCAGCAATTTGTCCCTCTGGAAAAGAGATACTTCAAATCTTGAAAATTTGAAAGGAAAGCATTTTGCAAATCATCTCCCCTTCATTTGATCCTTTGAGGGAGGCATGGACAGACTTTTGCTCTTAATAATGGCAATTTGCTTGAGAAGTCAGATCTAGAATTTGTTGCTCCTGATAGCTTTATAATTCCAGGTTGTGTTATGAGTCCTCAGGAAATAGGCCAAAGAATTCCAAACTGATTTCAGGTGTGTGACAAAACAACATCAACAATAACATACAAAAGGTGGTAAGAGAATACTCTATTTTGTTTGTATTTTATCATCAAGTTTCTAATTTGATTACATACTAACTTTTGAAAAGACCAGCACTGGTTTTTACAAAGCAATCAGGAGGTTCCAAGAGCTACTGGTCTCAAGTAACATGGTCTATCTGATAATAATACAGATTTCTAGATCCTAGTTTCAAAATACTGAATCAGGGCCAGAGATATAACTCAGTGGCATAAGCATCTGCCTGGCAAGCACAAGATTGTGAGTTTGATCCCCAGGCCAAAAAATAAAAAATAAAACAATAAAAAATCAAACAGACAATGAAAATACTGAATCAGCATTGTTGTGTGACTGGTCTGGGGAACCTGTGTTTTACACTATTCGTCCAGTAGATTTTGAGGATTCTAAAGTAGGCCTCTGATCTCAACACATGTATGCTCAATGCTGGTACAGTTTTCTCTGCTTCTAGGGTTTCTGTAGGTACTGAAATCTGTGAATACTCAAAGTCCCTTTATAAAATGGAGCAATATTTGCATATAACCTATGTGTATCCTCCTGTGTACTTTATTTTTTTTTTATTTTAAAGAGAATAAAACCCAACAAAACAAAACAGAGTAAAGCCAATCAAAACAAAGTAGCGAAAGTGGTACAGAACTTTGAAGCAGGATAATAGGAAATCAACAGTGGCTACCAGAGAACAAGAAGTCAACAAGAAACTAAGACCTCCTGTGAGTCAGTGCCATGTGCAGGCTGACCGGGGGAGAGCCAGACACCAGCACTCTCCTGTGAGTTAATGCCATTCACAGACTGTGGGAGAGGAGAGCAAGAAGTCAACAAGAAGCTAAGACCTTCTGTGAGTCGGAGCCATTTGCTGACTATGGGAGAGGAGAGCAAGAAGTCAACAAGAAGCTAAGACCTTCTGTGAGTCGGAGCCATTTGCTGACTATGGGAGAGGAGAACAAGAAGTCAACAAGAAGCTGAGACCTCCTGTGAGTTGGCACCGTGTGCGGGCTGACTGGGGGAGAACCAGATGCCAGCCCCTTCCAGTGTAGGCAGGGAGAACGGAAGAACCAACGTGTGCTCCCTCCCCGCTACCCCACTGGTAAGTGACCAGCTGATCCCGAGAAACACAGGCTGTGATGATAGCTAATGAGATAAAATACAACTTAATGCTTTTAGTGTTTAGTGTTTCACTGACTTTGCAGGCCTAAAGCCAGTAGTCTAATCATCTATTAAGAAGATAGCAATATGCAGTATAGCATATGTGGGGAATCTCCTTCTGAAGGTGGTAGCCATTGTTAATTCCCTATTATCTTGTTTCAAAATCCTGTATCATTCTCATTGTTTTGTTTGGTTGGGTTTTATTCTGTTTTATCTTGTTTGATTTTATTATATGGCATGGGCAGCTATTTTGAAGATAACAAGATATATTATGGTAGCCATTTGGATTTATTATTATCTTGTTTTGAACTCCTCTATTGCATTCATTTTTTGTTTTATTGGTTCTATTCTATTTCTGTTCTGTTTGATTTTACTATGTCTGGGGCTATGGGTAGCTATTTTGAAGACAGAGGCATTATGGTAACCATTGTTGATTTCCTATTATCTTGTTTTGAAATGCTGTATCACTTACACTGTCTGGTTTTTTTTGTTTGTTTGTTTGTTTGTTTGTTTGTTTTTGTGGCACTGGGGATTGAGCTCACAACCTCACACCTGTCTGACAGGTGCTTCAGTCACTGAGCCAAACTCCTGGCCCTTGTTTTTTTGAGGCAGGGTTTGCACTGTGTAGCTCAGGCCAGCCTTGTGCTCGCGTTGTAGCCCAAGCGGGCCTCAAACTCACAACGCTCTGCCTACCTCAGCCTCCCGAGTGCTGGAATTAAAGGTGTGCGCCACCACGCCCCGCTTACACTGTCTTGTTTTGATTGGCTTTATTCTGTTTTATTTTGCTTGGTTTTATAGGCTACCATAATATGTCTTGTTATCTTCACAGTAGTTGTCCATTCCGTCAGACAAAGTAAAATAAAATAAAACAAGACAGAATAAAACCAATCAAAACAGAACATTGCATAAAACAAAACAGTACATCAGAACAAAACAAAACACTGAGAACAATACTGGATTTCAAAAAAAAGACAAAAGGAAATCCTCCATGTTTGCTGAATTGCATACTGCTATCCTCCTAATAGATGCTCAGACTACTGGCCTTAGGCCTGCAAAGTCAGTCAGACAGTACAAGCATTTAGTTGTTTTTGTACCTCAGTTACTATCAACTCAACCTGTCCTCCTAATCAGCCGGTTGCTTCCAGGGGGTTAGGAGGTTCTTGATTCTTAGCCCATGTGCCAGTCAGCTCACAGGAAGGGTGAATGGGCTTCTCTCTTCCTGGACCCTGCATGGTTTGCACGACTTTTCAGAAGGGCAAACTGGCTTCTCCATGTGCTCCTCTCAGACCCAATATGGCTTTCTCTCCTCCTGTATACTGTAGCTCATCTGTAGATTACTTCTTGTACCCGATACAATGTAAATGTTATGAAGTAGTTGTTATATTCTATTGTTTAGGGAACAGTACAAGGAAAAAAGGTATGTATATTTAGTACAGATAGTTTTTTCCTGATTTTTTTGATCCTTGTTTGGTTGAAGTGGTGAATGTGGAAACTGTGGATACAAAGGGCCAACTGTTCTTAGATTCTGATGATACAGATCTATGAAATCCTTTTGATTTTTTAATATACTTCCAAAGCAGGAGCAAGATTCCTTGGGCAGAACTCTCCCCACAGACCTGACTTTGGGCTCCATCTCTCAGTTGTAGGTCTGCTTGCTGGGCCCTAGCTCTTTATTTCAGTTTTTCCTTTTGAAGGGTGATTAAAAGCTGTACACATGCAGGTACCTAGAAAAGCACTTCCTCCATTTATCCAAGCATTGCTCCAGGCAGCTCCTTGAGCTTCTGTGGGATTAAAATAAAATCCCTGATCCTCAGCTTTTTAAAGTGAACCTAATGTAAGCCAAAATCCTGCAAGCCACTTCCTTTCACAGTGATTATGTGAATAACTGGACATAACTCTTTTTTTTTTTTTTTTTTTGAGGCAGGGTCTTGCCATGTAGTTCAAGCTGGTCTTGAACTCACTGTGTAGCCCAGGGTGGCCTCAAGCTTGTGGCAATCCTCCTTCTTCAGCCTCCTGAGTGCTGGGATTATAGGTGTGCACCACCATGCCTGGCTTCATAACTATAAATAGCGAGAAAGGCCAGCTCATTTGTTGACTTTCCAGCAGGAAGTCTTTGTTTTTCAGGCTTCAATCAAATTTAATCTATGTGCAGATTCTTTACCCCAAGTGTTTTACACAGTGTTCTCAGCCTCAGTCTTTTAGGTTCACTTTATGCTGTTTATCTCTCTTTCTTGCTGCTGCTTAAACTCAGGAGTATAATTCACCTGCTTTTTGTAGCTCCCAAATGACTACTGTATTGGGGATGAATTAGATATTATCAGTAGCTAGAACCAGGGATTGAACTGCATTTGTTTAAATGCTCTTTATGCCAGATTGTTGATTTATGCTGTGTCAAGATCTAGCCAGGTTCAAGGAGGCAAAATTAAGGGAGGGAAATCCCCAGAGTTCACAGTGAGGACACATCAAAGTAAGGATGACTCCCATCACCCTAGAGAAAAAGAGACATGGTGCCAAAGATGAGTTGGAAGTTGTTTCAAAGCTGTGTGTATGAGTTTCACCTTCTTGGAGATGACAGCCATTGCCAGGGCACCCTCAACAGAGTCACACCTTGATTTCCGAGCTGATGGTCTCAGCTACCCAGTTTTGCTGACTGAAAGAGGCATCTAAGAGCTCCATCCCTGTCACTATTCTTAGCCATCCTGCCTTTCAGAGTAGGTAGTGCCCTTTCCCTTTTCTCCATGAAAGAGAAGATAAAACCAAACCAAACCATGTTGATAGATATGAGAATCAAACCCATCATTCTGGAAACTTTCATAGAGCAATTAGAGATGATCTGATGATTTTTCAGTTAGCTCTGTTAGTAACTATTGTAATTCTAAACCCCTGGATAAGAGTTGATAGAGGCAATAAAACAAGTTTGCCAGGTCAAAATAAATTCTAGACACAAAGCTATATATATATTTTTTAACCAAAAGTGGAAAGGAAAATAGTCTGAAATGTGCCATAATTTTTGGGGTTGCTTTTAACCATAGAATTTTTAGCTTTGTTTTTTAAACATGAGATCGTGATATTCCCAAGAGAAATCTCATCTTTTTCAGTCTTTCCATTCCTGCTCTTACTACTGGTCTCCAAAATCTGAAGCAAAAAAACAAAACAAAAACAAACTTAAAAAAAGTGATCTTTTACCCTTTTATATGTTAAAAACTTTTTAAAAAGTTTTATCAATTTTTAAGTAAATGCTTATCATGTGTTCTGAATTTGTAGTCACAGGAGTGAATTCAAATCCAAGTCCATAAGCTATAATAACATTACCTTTTTGAACTTTGGTTTTCTTGTAAAAATTAAGAAAATAATGCTTATCTGAGGCAGATACTACTGGTTACTTGCCTCACATTCATGCTACCCTTCTTCCTTTCTAATAGAATTCTGATTTCATCAGTACTCCTGGCCAAAACAAAACCCTTTAGTTCCTTTGTTCCCCTGCAGATAGAGGTTGCTATGTGACAATGTTTGTGCTCAAGAGATGTATGTGGAAGTCACTAGGTGGTAAACACTGCCTCTAACTGGAGGCAGACCCAACTTTCTGCCTGTGTTCTTTCCCTTCTAACATCCTGAAAGTTGTGCACAATGCCTGCAAGTAGAATAGTCATTTTAAAAATATCTCTAAAGATGAAGACCACAAATTAATGACAAAAGAACAGAAAGACAGAAAGAATCTCTGTCCTGGCCCTGGATTGCCTGGCCTCAGACCATTTATTCTACATGGAAAATAAACACCTTACCTGATCCAGTTACTGTGGGTGCAGCTAAACACAATACAACTAAACACAATCCCTGGTGGGGAACTGAACTGGTGGGAAACTGAAGATGACCCACTACTAAACTGTGAATGCACATCTGTCTGAAGCATGGTACTTAGTGTATTATATCTTTTGATAGAGAGAGAGTCCAGAAAAGTTTAACTTTTTCTGAATCCCTGAGAGCCTGATTACGTCTAGCATGACTTTCTTAAATTTCTTTTAAGTGACCAGTAATAAAAATGATTTTTTAAAAAATAATTTATTGTCATCGCAGAATGTAGGGCCTCACAATAGTAGTCTATTGCTGTATTTTAAGGGAAATGTTGGATTATTGTTCAGATTCATCTTTGTCATATGTTGTGTGGCTCCTTATATTGTAGAGGCCGGGATGCCACTTTAGGTGGGATTTGCGTTTGGCTAAGCATGAGATTTAGTAAACGGAAGCTGGAGGGAGGTGCACTGTGGCTACCTCTGCTATGTCTGCGGCTTCTTGTCTTCCTGTAATAACAACACAGATCCCAGGAACCAGCTTTGTGAGTTTTAAGAGACAGATCTCCCCACATCCATTCCATAGGCATAGACTGCTGCAAGTGTGATTTGGAACTGGCAGTGGCAGTACTTGCTGACTGATGAAGTGTTTTTATTCTCAGCATCCTACTAACTACTGGATTGCTGATAACAAAAGCTGTGTGACTCCTCCGCCGAGCTGGTTCTGGGTGTGACTCTGGGAGACTTTCCTACAACCTAGAGTCTGTTTTGTTACTTTCAATCTGTTTCTTTAGTTCTCCCACCTATCCTATAAACCATTGAATTCTTAAATTTGGCCTCTTTACATTGAATAGAGTGGCGTCTATTCTCTTCCGTGGAGCCCAGGGCTGTGGAACTTCTGTTGGAACTGCTTTCTGTGTGTGTGTTTCCAGCTGGAAGAGATGACCTCTTGTCCCATGTTAGCATGGAGACTGTGTGTGCCCTTGAGTGACCTGAGATGAGGGCCTGTGAGAAACAAGCCTTTGCTTCAAGCCGCTGAGATTGAAGGTTCTTTTTTTCCCAGGGAAAACTGAGGAAATTTCAAAGTGGAAACTGGACTCTTCTAAAGTTTTTAGAGAAGAACTTTAACAAGGACTCCTACAACGTGAGCTGCTATACCTGAGCACTGGCCGTCCTGCCCCCCCACCCCCACCCCTTTGCTCAGTTACATCTTCTTACAGTTTTCCTGTTTTGGTTTTTAGTGTGTATAGCCATGGCCATACCCACGACTTCTCCTGTAACTGGCCCAAACCTGGAGAAATTCCAAACCTCCCCTTCTACTACCCATCTACTTTGTTTTCTGTACTTGTCAACTGCATTGCACTTTGCGTATTATCTGATTATAAGCATCAAAATTCTTTAACAGTGATTAAAAAGATAGAAGTTATCACCTCCTCATTAGAAATACTCGACATGGTGGTTCCATGACCAGATGGAACAGTTTCTTCTCTCATTGCACTCTTATGTACCTTCTGTATCATGGTTAAATTGCCGGCTCATCCTTCATTCCTCATACGTGCATTTTGGCCAGCAGGAGGGATGAAAGAAAAAGAAACAGCCTTTAAGACAGTTTCTAGAAGCTGCATATATCACTTCTCTTTACATCCTAGGGTAGAATATAGCCACATTAGATGCATCAAAGGAAGCTAAGGAAAAATGGCTTTTATTCTTGGCAGTAACGTTCTCAGTTTTCAGTGAATAACACAAAGTTTCCACTTTTGAAGAAGGAAATTGCTACTGAACTGTAACTACCTACAGTGAGCAGAATTAACTATCCCCCAAAGATAGACACTCTGATTCCCAAAATATTCATATGAGTAGGGGGTTCTGAAGATGTTATTAAGGTGAGAACTCTGAGATGGGGACATATCCTGGGTTATCCAGGTTGATCCAATCTAATCACATGAATTTGTAAAAGCAGAGAATTTTTCCCATCTGTGATCAGAAGGAGAACATGAATATAGAAAAAAGCTCAGAGAGATTACCAATGAGAAGGACCTGACCCACCATTGCTGCCTTTGAAGATAAAGAAGAGGGGCCATGAGCCAAGGAGTGTAGGGGCCATTAGAAACTGAAAGAGGCAAAGAAACAGGATTCCCTGGGGTCTCCAGAAAGGGACACAGTCAAGCCAACACCTTCATTTTAACCCAGTGAGAGCCGTGCTAAACTTCTGACATACACAGTTGAGGTAATACATTTTTGTTGTTTTAAACCATTAAATTTAAAGTAATCTGTTATGGAAGCAATAGAAAAATAATGAACTAGCAGTTTCAGCGACAGTGCCCCCAAATGGTGACTCATTTAAATACTGGCACATTGTTTTTTTCATATGTGCTACAGATCCATCTTCCTTTCAAGAGAGAAAATCCTCAAATTTTATCCCTTTTTCCCAGTTAGAGTGACCAGCTCAAAGTCCAGGACCTCCAGGAAATATTTAGTCATTTCCATCAATGTATGAATGTGGCCAAGTTATCTGCTCCCCCAAAACCCAACAAATACACTAGCAAGGTAAAGGAGTTTCTCTTCCATCATGAAGTTCCTTGACTTGTGGACGTCATACAGATTCATCTGGCAGCCCTGATGATGTTTTCCACGCCCACTTTCCTTGCTTCTGTACTTTGGAATTCTTGCCCTGCATCCTCCTGGGCAGTCTGAGGTGGGCGTTGAAGAGAGCTTCCAATTTGGAAACTGCCAGACTGATATCACACTGGGCTTGAGTGCCCACGGATTGCTTTGAAGATTGAATACAGTTTTGAAATTTCCAAAATTTCTGAGTTCATGAATTCTTTGCCAGTATAAACCCTTTCCCAAATTTGGTATGTTTCCAGTTAATTTGCTTTCTACCTGTTTTGCTTGTAATTACAATAGCCAGATCTTGTCAAGACATAATTTTTGAGCCTTAGTATTCTTTTAAATTTTGGCCTTTACAAGTCAGGGTGCATCACAACCCCAGATCTGAAATTACATTACAAAATTACTGTGATAAAAACAGCATGAAATGGCAAAGAAACAGACTTGATGATCAGTGAAACAGAATAGAAGATGCAGACACATTGCTTAACCTACTCAGCCACCTTATCTTTGACAAAGGCACCAAATATGTTCACTAGAAGAAAGGTAGTCTCTTTAATAAATGGTGCTGGAAAAATTGGCTCTCCACATGTTGAAGACTAAAACTAATCCATGTCTGTCACCATGCACTAAAGTCAAAATGTATCAAAGATCTAGATATTAAAACAGAAACACTAAATCTACTGGAAGAGAAGATAGGCAGAAATCTCAAAGACATAGGTGTAGGCAGAGACTTCATGAATAAAACCCAGACTTCTAGGGAAATAGTACAAAGAATCAACAAATGGGATCGCAGGTTATTAAAAAACTTTTGCACAACTAAAGAAATCACCGGCAGAGTGAAAAGACTACCCACAGTGTGGAAAAAAATTACAACCAGTTACTCCTCATACAAAGGGCTTATATCTAAAACATATAAAGAATTGGAAAAAAAATCGGACCCCACAAATTCAAAGACCCAACCCATAAATGGATATCTGAGATGAATATGTACTTCTCAGATGAAAAAATACAAATGACAAATAAATACATGAAAAAATGTTCAACATCATTGACCATTCAAGAGATACAAATTAAAATAGCACTGAGAGTCCATCTCACCCCAGAAAGAATGACCATCATCAAAAAATCAACTGAGAACAAATGCTGGTGGAGCTGTGGGGAAAAAGGAACCCTTCTCCACTGCTGGTCGAAATGTAGACTGGTGCAACCACCGTGGAAGTCAGTGTAGAGATTCTTTAAAAAACTAGGGTTAGAGGTCTCATTCGAACCAGCTATTTCCCTTCTGGGTATCTTCCCAGAAGAATTAAAAGCATACCACAGTGATACACATGCACCCATCTTCATAGCAGCACAAATTGTAGTAGCTAAATCTTGGAAATAACCCAGGTGTCCATCAACCTAGAATGGATAAAAAAGATGTGGTTTTTTCTTTATACAATAGAGTGTTACTCAACCATAAAAAAGGATAAACTTGAGACTTATGGTTAAATGGATGCAGCTTACTCATAAGTGAAATTAATCAGATCAGTATGTGTAAACCTCATATTGCCTCACTAGTGTGAAAAACTGAACAAATAGATACAATGAAAATGTACAATAGATACTGTGAATTGGGAAGAAACTGTTCAACAGAAACAATAAACTGATGGGGGAAAGGGGAAGGTAAGAAAGGGAAAAAGAAAAATGTATGTATATGCAAATAGGTAAGATAGTTATACAACTTCTCTTAGTTTCTTGAAGAAGTTTTATGCTGATATTGTTTGGACAAGATATTGTGCCTGTGTGTTATATTCTGAACAACTTCAAAGACTATACACAATGTATCAACTATTATAATGGTCCAACAGTTTTGAACATCAGACTTGCATGTGTTAACACTGTATTGTCTCCCTAGTGTAAAAAACTGAAAGAGTACATAAGACCCAAAAGTTACAGTAGATATAGTAAAAGGGAAAAAAACTGCTCAAAGGGAAATTTTGTTGTCTGATCAATCTTACATGTCTGTATCTGGTAGTTTGAGCAATTACTTTGAGGTTAACAATATGCAATATAACAACCATTGTTAAATTCCTGTCATCTTGCTTTGAAATCCTGTATTGCCATTGTTTTTGTTGTTGTCATCGCCATTTTGCTTTTGCTGTTGTTTTTTAATTGTTGGTTTGCTTCTTGATTTTTCCTCTTTAAAATAAAAAAAAGCTGATTGCTTTCAATTTCATTGTTATGTTTTTCTTTCTCTCTCTTTTTTAAAAAAATTATCCTTTATACTCTTTCTGTCTTTCTGGTTCCTCAAAATGATAGCTGCTTGGAGGATGTATGAAACAACAGACTTGGGTAGGAAGAAAATACGGTACTTTCATTGGGATATTTTTGATGGACTGATTTTCATTGTTCGGAAGACAATTCTTAATGGAAATTTCTTTAAAAATTAAGACTTGAGGCCATAGTTTCATCTTCAGAACTGACAGTTGATTCGTAGCAGAGCACACTGCAAAAATTGTACTTGAACAGACTCTTTGCCAAATTAGTTCACAAGCTGCAGGCAGATTCCTCTCTCTCTTAACCAAACTTGGCTATATTTCTTTCTTCCTGCACTCCCATCCCATTCAGTTCTAACCGGAAGTCATCTTTCTTCATCTGACTTTGCTGAAGGCAGCAAGAAGCATCCAGTATAAACCTGCATTCTAAATCTTTCCTATTGTTTGTTTCGCTTGTCACAGCTACGATGGCCACGGTATCACCTGCTATAGTTTAAGTGTGGTTTGAGTGTCCCCCAAGGGTTCACTGAGGTTGGAGGCCTGATCCTAGGGTGGTGGTGTTGGGAAGGGCTGTGGAGCGTGTAAGAGGTGGGACCTAGTGGGAAGTCCTTGGGTTAGTTAATTGGGACTGTGTCCCCCAAAGGGATTGTGAGGCCCCAGTGCCTTCTCTACTTCCGTGCTCAGGATCTCACCACTTGCGTCAAAGCATGCTTTTGCCACTGACATTCCCTGTTCTCCATGCGGTCCTCCCTAGAGCAGGGCTGGTAAAGACGTGTACCCTTTAACCTCCAAAACCGAGCTCGATAAACCTTTTTTTTTTTATATGTATCCTGTGTCAAGTATTTCATCATAGTGTTGAATAGCTGACTAATCACCAAAAATTTACCTCAGAATAATAAAGATCACTGTTTTTCTAGTTTGCTTGTATTTCACTGTTCAACCCCTTCTGCTACAAGGATCCCTCACTTGTTGCTTGTGAGAACGCACCACTTTAGAAAGAGACATGTTTTGCTTTGCTTTACACAATTTGTAACTTGTGCCCATACAAGGTCTGCAAATGGGCCTTTGAAACTTGAGCTCCTTCCTAGATCTTTGATCTACCTCAGTGGTTTAAGCTATGCTAGTTCAAGTAACAACTCTTCCTGGTCTAGAAAGAAAAGTCTAATGAAGTTTTGCATTTTTTTTTTTTTTTTTGTGGCACTGGGGATCGAACTCACAACCTCACCCCTACCAGGCAGGCACTGAAGCTGCTGAGCCAAACCCCCAGCCCCAGTTTTTTTTGAGGCAAGGTCACATTATGTAGCTAAGGCCGGCCTTGTGCTCACGTTGTAGCTCAAGCTGGCCTCGAACTCACAAGGCTCCGCCTACCTCAGCCTCCTGAGTCCTGGGATTAAAGGCGTGCGCCACCACGTCCGGCTTGCATTTGTTTTTAACCCTAAAAGAAACTAAGAAATTTTAATTTGAAGGTAGGAATTTATCATTTTGGTCCATAATCTGAGAACCAGCATTGTTTGTACTGTAGCCGCCCTTTTGTAAAATACTTATTTTGGCTCCTTGTCCCCTCCGGTGACCTCTTTCAGCGTAAGGTGTATGATAGGTCAATATGTACACCCTAGGAGCAAATGTACATAGCACCCACAAGGCCAGCGGCAGCCTTCAGATGTGTTTAGATTGGAGAAGTAGTCTTACTTCAGATGCTGACATGCTGGACATGTAAGCCCTTGTGTCCTGCTGCTTTCTCCTACATCAAAATGGCAAAATTAGAATAATGGCTCTTTTACTATAGATAAAATGTAGGAAGTTGTTATAGGCAGTCACTCCCAATGTTAAAAAAAAATGACTTTTTTTTTTTCGTAGTATTGGGGATCAAACCTAGGACTTCACACACAGAGTCATTTTTGGTAAGACATCTGCCAGGTGTGGTGGTCCATGCTGTGATCCTAGAGCACGAGGAGGAGGATCACAAGTTCAGTGGCATCCTGGACTATATAGCTTGACTCTGTCTCAAAACAGACAAGAAGACAGTGGTTGAAAGCAAAAGTCTAATGAAGCAGATTTCTGGGGAGACAACAAATCTTAGAAATTTATAGAAATACATAACAATGGCAGTGTAAGCAGATTTTTTAAAAAGCATGATTCAAAAAGAAAATGACTCAGAATGTTGTTTTTCCAGCAAAACTATTAAAAATTTAAGCTAATTTCTTAAAAATTATTTTTAGTAAACTTAAATTTTCTTACGTTGCCTGACATGAGAATAAGTTGCTTGATACTCAGGTACTGTTGGTTTTTTGTTTTGTTTTGTTTCGCATTTTTGAGACATGGTCTCACTGTGTAGCCCAGGCTGGCCTTGAACTTGTGATGATCCTCCTGGCTCAGCCTTCTGAGTTCCTGGGTTATAGGAATGTCCAGCATGCTTGGTGGCATTTTTCTTTTTAGCTGTTGGTATGACTAACGATGAAACAGATAATCTTGTTGAATGAAATGATAAATTGTAAGCCATTGTTATTTAATTCTTATGACCCAACTCATGCACAAAAACCTGAGGAGCAAATGTACACAGCACTCACCAGGCCGGCAGCAGCCTTCAGATACCCACAGGCCAAGTCTTGAAATGTGCCTTGGAGATCTAGCAACCAAGCAGTGCAGTGTCCTCGCTTCAGGACTCCCAGGAATTTACTGTCATGCTGCTCATGGGATACCAAAAAAATACCCCAAAGGCAACAAGAGAAATTAAGTACTAAACTGAGATTTTATCAGATAGGATTGAGCTTTCGAGGGCCACAAGCAGTTGTAATACTTAGAGTTTAAAAAAAAAAATCTCCAAAGTAATAATTTTTGCCCCACTGAGAATACATACTAGTAATTTAAACACTTTACAGTGCTACCTTGGTTTACAAATGCTTTTATGTGTGAACAATTTGGTTTACAAATGGAAGCATTGGGCAAACTTCTGTTTTGGTTTTCAAATTTCGTGTTGACAAACACAACCATGGCCATCTTTCCTGCACAAACATGAACATGGCCATCTCTCTTACACAGACACGAATATGGCCATTTTTTAAAGAATCATAGAATGAATTAGTGAACTAAGCCACAACTATAATTGATAGCAAATGTTTACAAATTAATTTTTTAAATATTGCATAATGTATATATTTGCCCTTGAGTTGCATAATTTTTGCCTTCTTACATGTAGTTTCAGGTGCCCAAAGGGTAAATAAACCCTCTGCCCCCAGTTACCCTAATTTGATGATAGAGGCTAGCGACCCAACACTCATTTTATAGAAATTCGCTTTGGGGCACACTTTCTAGGAACTTCAGGGATCATCTTGTGCTCTGAATTCAGCCTGAGGTCTTCAAGTACAAAACTAAGAATGGGGTATTGTGAGCTATTTTCAGTATTTCAAAAGGTCTAGACAAAATCATACTCTTGCTAGATTTCTTTTTCTTATAATGATCTCAGTCATAGGTCTCTGTTGCATAAAAACAGTACATCAGATTGGTATCTCCTAGGCCATTTGCCTGCCCCTTCTGTTTACCTAACACTCCTAATCCTCCTTAGAGATTTGTCAGAATTTTAAAAAATGAAACAAAATGAAATAATTGTTTCTCAAAAAGTGTATTTTTCTAAACACGGTATATTGTGCAAGGTTCATGGTTATGGATTGTTAGGAACAGAGGTAGTAGTGAAAATATTTTAATTACTTATTTAGTTTAATATCCTATGGAGATCTAAAGGGGTCAAATGGATTTCCAAGATTGGCAGCTGGTTAATGATGGAAGCAACCGTTAAGAGTTTTCTGGCACAATAGAGAAACCAAAGGAAAAAGAAGGTACAAGTGGCCTTTTTATTTGAGGACGCAGAGAGGAGAGGAGCCCACAACCGGCAGGGATTTGGCCTTTTCCTCTGACCAGGTACAGAGAGGCAGGGGGTTATATGGCCTCTGATCAGAAATGGTGCATGGGGCGGGCATTGATGAGGTACGAGGAGCTGACTGAAATTTTCTTGGCGCGAAATGGGAAAGAAAGTAACGATTTGGGCCTAAAGGGGAAGAAGGAAGGCAAATATTCCCGCTGTGGCCTTCCACCGTATTAGACCATCGCCATCATTGTACAGTAATTTATACTAGGGCAAGAACCTTTCAGCAACATTAAATCCCGAATATAAGGCTAAAACTTCTACACTTTTCAGTACTTTTTTGCTGTCCTCAGCATGGACAGCATTAAACACTTGTGCACTACGTGGCACGAAGGCATTTCCTACGGGTGGAAGTTAGTGGCTGCTTCCCGACCCGGGGGCTTGTGAGACTGCTTCTGCCCGCCTGTTTGTCTTCAGCCCAGAGCACAAGAGAAGCCTGGGAAGCAAAATGCTGAACCTACTTCTTCGGCAGATCCTGAAAGCCCATGTTGTCTGTGACTACCGAATTGTGCTGTGCTGATTGTGGTTCACACTGATGTCCCCAAGGCATTGCAAGTTCTGGTGATCTGATGTATCAAAACGTAATCACATTTAGAATACTTTTAGTATTTTACTACACATCATAACATTGTACAGTGACAATATGGCAACACTCAAGCAGAATTTGTTTATACAACTTCAACATTTCTGGAAGACTTGAGGTCTAGAATCATGTTGCTTGTTATTATAGTTTATGTTTGTTATAGTTTTACTTTTATCCTCCCAATGCTTTTCCTACTATCATGGTATGGCTATCAATGGCTCTTCTTTGTACCACTCAAATTTTTAAAAACACATAATGAATCAATTACACATTCGTTCAAAAACTTCATTGGGCACCTAGTATGTGCCAGTCTGTGCTAGATAGTAGAGGGGTATTAGTGGAAGAAATGATAAAGCTTAGAATTTGCAGAATTTACAGCACAAATAAATATTAAATTACAGTATGGTAAGTGCTACTGTAGGAAATATCTGGCAGAATTGATTTACTAAAGGCGGATTTGATGAAATTGGGTATAACAATGAAATTGGGTATAAAGGATTTCTTGGTGAAGAATGATTAACCATGTCTAGAGAAATAGGTTTAGCCAAAAAGGACAGGGAGGAGACTTCCAGGCAGCAGAATAGCTTGTACAAGGTCCCTGTAGCACAAGTGTGGTACAGCGAGATGAAGAGCAGTGCTTCAGGAGTGTAGAGAGTTGGACCATGTTACAGGAAACACACCAGAGTAAGAACTAGGTCACACATGGTTTGTGAGTAGTGTTGCACATTTGGGCTTTATTCAGAGAACAATAGAAAGCAATAAAGGAAGTGGGCAATCACATTTACGTTTAGGGAATCTTTTTGACAGCCTATGAACAAATCAAAGCCAAGATGGAGGTATTCAGACTGCTTAGGAGATTGTATTAGGAATAGGAGTAATAAAAATGAGTTTCTGAGACTGTGAAGTCTCAACAAGGGTGATAGCACTCCCAACAGGGCAAAAACTTGTTCATGGGGTGCAAAAAAAAAAAAAATCTTAACTCTTACAACAGTTTATGGCCCTTCAAAGTTCAGTCCCAAATGATAAATCTTATTCCTTAGTATTTAAAGTTTATTGTTCAGTTTTGGTGTTTTGGGGTATCAGATGAACAGCATTGATACTAAATTCATGGAAGACACAGAAAATGGAACATCAGTGCTGTAAAACTATTGGAATAGCTGAATACAAATGAAGGTCTCTCACTTGCGCAAGTGCAGTTTGATCTTGAAGTCATCCTGCCAGAAATGGCCTGGCATGGCTATAGGCTATTTGGCACATTGTGTATATTATGTTTAATCATCATACTTCTGTGTGTTTACTGAACTTTGAGAATTAAACTGTAATAGTTTATGTTTTTACTTAATTCGACAAAATTTAACCAGCTTATTAATTTATCAAATGTTTAAACAGCCAACAATATCTGCATTGATATCTTGTTGCCTAAAACAGAAGAATTTCTCTTATCGAGGAAAAATAAAAAATCTAAAAATAATTTTAAGAAAAATGTTATTTTTCAGTAGTTTTGCTTTTGCTGGAAAATACAGTTTGAATGATTTTTAAAAATTTGATTCCACTGCTACTATTACGTATTTCTATAAATTGCTCATTTTTATATAAAATTTTGATTTGTTACAATTTATATAAATATAAATTGAATTTGTAGTTAATTAGAATGTACAGTTTTAAAACTAAATTAACTGTTGGTAGCTTTTAAATTTTTATTTAATTTTTAATTTAAAACTTTATGTAGTCCGCCCTGTGTTTTGAATTGAAAGGGCAAATTTCATGCGTACAAATACATGGCATATAGTATATTATATCACAGCAATATGGTATATTTAGTATAGACATTTCATAGGTGGTGAATAGAAAAAAGTAATCTAAAAATCTTAATTTATGGAATGATAGTGAAGAGGTCGATTAGAGTGAGGGCGGGAGAAAATGCAGAACAGTGGGCCAATTACAGACAATTTAGGGGAGATAAATCACTAGGAGTTTATGATGAATAGCATTTAAAATGCAAGAGAAGGGATGATGTCAATCAAGTATGACTCCTAGGTCTGTCTTACATAACACATATTGTGTCACTGAGCCTGAGTCTGCAAACCACTAAGATAGTGTGACAATCAGGCTTAATTGTCAACCTAATTGGTTGACAATTAAGGATTAGAGGATTAGTAAAGCACATTACCTAGAGGATTAGTAAAGCACATTTTGGGTGTGGCTGGATGGAGGCATCACTTGGGTCTATAGCAGGTTCCTGGTGCCTTCTTCTCTGGCACTGTTCCCTTGTTCTCCTTACCAGTTGCCTTGAACTGAGCAGCTTTGCTCTGCCATGCCCTCCCACCTTGATGCTCCTGCCTTGGCGTCAGCCTACCATGGGCTGAACCCTCTGAAACTATGAGCAAAATAAATCCTTCCTCCTTTTAAATTACATATGTTGGTTATTTGGTTCCAATGACAAAAAGCTAAAACTTGGTATTAGAAGTAAGGTCATCGCTGTGACTATACCCAACTATGTGGTTCAGAAGCTTTTGGAACTAGTTTGTAAGAAGAGTTTGGAAACTTTTGAAGATGAAGGCTAGAGGAACCCCAAAATGTTGTAAGCAGAGTTTGATAGGCAGTTCTGGTCTGAGCTCAGAAGGTCAGAATGCTGAAAAGAATGTGAACAGTACAGGTCAAGCTCGTGAAGTTTCAGCTGGAAACGAGAACTATTGGAAATTGAACTAGAGGCCAAGTGTCTTTCATTCTGACAAAGAATTTTTTATGTTTTACCCATGTCCCAGAACTCTGCCAGGCTGAATTTAAATGTGGCAGACTTATTGACCTGGCAGAGGATATTTCAAGGCAGACAAATGTCCAGGCTGTGGCATGGGTAGTGCTGGTTGCTGTTAGCTGGATTTATAGTGAAAATCAGGAACAAAAAACAGCAGAAACAATTGAAAAACTTAAATTTTGATCAGACTAGAATTGCATATAAAGCTGAGGCCAAAAGGAAAGGTGGCTGCTGAAGAGATTAGTGTCATTAAAAAGAACCCATATACTTTGAACCAGGGCAAGCAGCAAGATGCCTCCAGAGCATCTCAGGAAGTGAAATACACCATCCATCACAGTCTTCAGGGTCTGGAAGTATAAATTTTTCATTGAGTCCCTGGGCCCTCTCCTTAGAGGGAATCGGTACCTTGTAATTCTTTTCTTTGTGCTCAGGCACCCAGGCTAGCAGATGCTACAGTCATGGTCAAAGGAAGGCAGGTTACTGTTCCAACTGGCAGTCAGCTTTGGTGTTGTCAGTGTGATGCTGGTTTTTCAGGCACACAAAGTGCAAGAGTTTTCAGGTCATGAAGGCCGTATGGGCTGAAACTAGCCAAGCCATAGGCTGGAGTCACCCAAAACCAACTTCAACTCACAGCTTGCCACCGGGTGTCCTAGATGCTGGATGTGGAGTCAGAAGACTTAAGGTTTTCCTAAACTTAATATTTATGCTGCTGGGTTTTAGTCTTATTTTGGCACTATTCTATTTTTACCTCCTGTTCCTCTCTTTTGTAATGAAAATGTGTACCCTGTGCTATTGTACCTTGGGATTAAATAGCTTCCTTTTGAATTTTATATAGGAGTTCACAGCTAGAAATTTGCCTTGAGTCTCAGAGGAGACTTTGACTTTTGAACTTTTGACAAATATTGAGACTGCTAAGCACGGAACAGTTTTTCCCGAGTGTCACTCACACAGGGCATTTGTTTACTTACTATCATCACTGGGGCAGGTGTCCTTTCAACCAGTTGATTCTTGTATTGAATAAATTTGATAAAATTGTCATTTTTATATTCCTGTCGTATTATTTTATTAAAATGAATGAAAAAGATATGTAATTTTTGGTCATCCTGTATTTAAATAATTGAACTGGTAAGTAGTTAGGACTTTGAGGGAGGGATTATTGTATATTTGGTTGTGTGCCACATAGTTGTATCTTGTTAAGTGGAATCGTGAACTTGTTATTGTGTTCATTTGGAGGTTAAGGATAGTTTAAGCAGATGTGTTTAGGTATCAAGTTCACAAGGGTAGAATGTGACCGTTAAGCTTACTTGTCACTTTGATTGGCTTGGGACCCGCCTAGCGGATAGTAAAGCATGCTTTTGACTGTATCTGAGTAGGTTATGGAAGTGTGACCTTGGGCACTGTATCTGGTCCCTTGTTCCTTTTTCTGTGGCACTGTTCTGCTGCTCTGCTTGCCAGCCACTATGCACTAACTAAATCCTCTGACACCATAAGCAAAAATAAATCCTTCCTCTTTTATGTGGTATGTGTTGGGTGTTTGGTCCTAGCAACAACAACAAAGAAATGTCTAATGCAGAAAGGTAAATACTGGAAGAATACTGGGAGCTTGTCATTTGTTCATTTATTTTGTGGGGTCTAGAAGGTGTACATGATTATGTGTTTGTGTGCACACATTGAGTGAAAAGGTCTTGGACATGATGACTTTTAGATACATGTGGTATGTAGAATAATATCCACATCCAGTGTCTGGAACCCGTGAATAAATTATTGTGTATAGCAAAGAGGAGCTAAAGTTACAGGTGGAATTAAGGTTGTTAGTCATGTTGTATTATGATCCTAATATCAATCACAAGGAAAACTGCTAGGAAAATAACTCAAAAATATATAGTAAAAATAAGGGCCACAAGGGAATTAAAATAGTACACTGGAACTACCTATTTAATATAAAATGAAGTAATGAAGGAATTGAACAAAAGATCACATATATGAAACAAATAGAAAAATACCAACTATAATTCCTATTTTATGAATCATTATATTAAATGCGTACATGGATTAAATTCTCCAGTTAGAAGACAGGTATTGGTAGACATATTTGAAAGATTGATGGCTTCCATGTGGTGAGCAGCTGTGCTCAGCCTTGCCCTCCTCCTTGATTTCTGCTTCACTACAGGCCCAAACCAACAGAACCATCAGCCCCCAGACTGAGACCTTATGAAGCTACCGGTGTGATGAAATCAGCTGCAGAGAGATGAGAATTTCAGCTGAGTAGCCATATGTAAAGGCGCAGCTCCATATGCAGACCGGACTGAGAAGGGGAGACAGCCAAGGTGAGGGGGTGGGGAGCAGAGAGGTGACAGTGTGGGAGGATGTGGTGACTTGGACCCAAGGGAAAGGCTCTATCAGAAGCCCAGTGTGACCTTCAGGACCCCCACTGTAGGCATGACAAGTGAGATGATTACTCAGATGTGTCCTTTGGCTTTAACAATGTTCATGTCTAGTATCTAGGGGTGCAGAAACCAGAATGAATGGAAGGCGGGGCAGCAGAGGCTACACACACTTGAAAATGCATAGGGCAGTAGGCAGAAAGAACAAGAAGGGAAGGAAGCTTTTCATCATGTTCTTGTTACGGGTCTGTTTGTCCCAACAGGCAAGACCTGAACATATTTAAAAGCGAAGGACAAGGATCAGGTTGAGTCGGAGTGATAAGTGAAAGAGAGAGAGGGGAAGGGTCCTGAGACATGGGAGGTAGAGGTGTAGAGGAAGAGGAATTAGTCTTTGGCAGGAGGCTGATGCAGCTCATTCCCTTATGTGAGATCAGAGGGTTTTTTAAAAAATTTCTGTGAGGTTCGCAATAATATTCCTCCTTCTCAACTTAATTTTGTTTATTTTAACTTTAAAAATGTATTGGTACATTTTAGATATTCATAATGATCATATTCATCATTGGGAATTTGTACCTGTGCATGGTATATCTTGCTTCTTTTTCTGCCATTCCCCTCCCCTCCCTTCAACCCTTTATTTACAGAAGGCTTGTTTCCGTTTTTCCCTTTTATCCTCTTTTTTTTCCTTGTCCCTTCCTTCCTTTTCCCCATCCCCTCACTTGTTTCCCTTCTCAATTGAGCATTTTCTTCCCATTTTCCAGTATCTATTATATATTTTGTTCCTTATTTAGACTTTTGGTTTCTCACACTGAGAAATAATATTGTATTTAAACATGTGCGTCCAATTTATTTCACTTTAGAGTATAGTTTCGGTACTTCCATTTAGCAAGAAATGTCTCAAACTTATCTTTCTTTATGGCAGAACAATACTCCATTGTATATTAAAAAACCCACATCTTTATCCATTCATCAGTTGATGGGCATTTGGGCTGTTTCTAACATTTAACTATTATAGTCTCTGCCATTATAAACATGGGTTATTAAATCTAGAAGTCTTTTGGTGGGTTTTTTGGGGTTTTCTTTGTAGAGAATCGTGCCATCTGCAAATAATGATAGTATAACTTCTTCTTTCCTATCCTTATTCCTTTTATTTCTTTCTCTTTTCTAATTGCTCTGGCTAATGTTTCTAGAACTATATTGAATAAGAGTGGTAATAGGGCACATCTTTGACTTGTTTTTAATTTTAGAGTGAAAGCTTTCCATTTTTGTCCATTTAGTATGATGTTTGCTGTTGGTTTGTAATAGATGGCTTTTAGCAGATTGAGATAAAGACCATCTATTGTAATTTTCTGTAGGTTTGTTTTTATCATGGATGGGTGTTGGACTTTGTCAAACATTTGTTCTGCATCTATTGAGATGATTATATGGTTTTTATTCTTGTCTCTGTTAATATGGTATATTACATTTATTAATTTCTGTATGTTAAAGTATCCCTGCATCCCTGGGATGAATCCTACTTGGTCATGGCATATAATCTTCTTGATGTTATGTTGCATTCTGTTTGCCAGTATATTATTGAGGATTTTTGCATCTATGTTCATGAGAGAGATTGATCTGTAGATCTTTTTTTTTTGGTTGGATCCTTCTCTGGTTTTCATATCAGGATAACGCTTGCTTTCAGGGATGAGTTTAAGAATATTGCTTCTCTTTGAAGTTCATTAAAGAATTTGAGGAGTAGTGGCATTAGGTCGTCTCTAAATTTCTTGTAGAATTCAGCTGTGAATCCATCAGGACCTGGGCTTTTCTCTGTTGGTATGTTTTTAATTACTTCCTCATTTTCATTGATTAATATTGTTTTATTTAGAATTTTTATATCTTCTTGATTTAGTTTTGACAATTCAAATGTATCTAGAAATCTGTCCATTTCTTCTTATTAGAGTACAGGTTCTCAAAGTAGGTATTCATGATCTTCTGGATTTCTGCAGGATCTGTTGTTATTTTCTGCAGGATCCGTTGTTTTTTTCCTAATTGTATGGATTTGAGTAATTTATTTGCATTTTTTGATAAGGTTGCTTTTAATCTTTATTTAATCTTTCAAAGAACCAACTCTTTGATACATTGATTCTTTATTGTTTTCATAGTATTTTTGTAATTTCCTCCCTCATACAAGCCTTGGGCTTGACTTGTTCTTCTTTTTCTAGAAGCTTGAGGTTCAACATCAGGTTATTTGAACTTGCTGTTTTTCTGTTATAGGAATTCACTGCTATGAATTTCCCTTGTAGGACTGCTTTCATTGCATCCCATGAGTTTCTGTTATGTTGTATTGGCAGTACTGTTTAATTGTAGAAAGTGCCTTAATTTCTTCTTTAATTTCATCTTTGATTGGTTGTTTGGGAAGGCATTATTTAATTTCCATGTGTTTATGCAGTTCTTGTGGTTTTTTGTTTTACTATTTCCAATTTCATTGCAATTTGGTTTGATAATATTCATGGGATAATTTCGTGTTCTATAAGCTAGTATGTGGTCTGTTTTGGAGAATGGTCCATGTGCAGCTGAAAACAATGTGTAGTATAGTGTTGAATGGAACACTCTGTAGATCTCTACTAAATCCATTTGTTCAAGAGTTTTGTTCAGTTCTGGTATTTCTTCTTGATTTTCTGTCTAGTTGATCTGTCCGTTAGTGGCAGTAGGCTATTGAGGTCTCCTATTATGATGGTATTAATGCTTATTTGGTTTTTCATGTTCGTTAATATTTGTTTTATATAGTTGAGTTCACTGGTGTTTGGTGCATATATATTTATGATTGTTATATCTTTCCATTGGATTGTTCCCTTTACAAGGATGTAGTGACCTGCTTTGTGTTTCTTAATCAGTATTGGCTTGAAATCCACTTTATCTGCAAATAGAATAGCCTTATTTACTTTTTTCTGGGTTCCTGTTGTATAGAGTATTGTTTTCCACCTTTTGACTTTCAGTCTTTGAATTTCTTTTTGAGTTAAATATGTTTCTTGTATGCTGCATATTATTGGAGCTTGCTTCTTGGTTCATTATCCTAGCTTGTTTCTTTTGATTGATGAATTGAGATCATTTACACTAATGGTGAAGACTGATATGTATTGACTTATCCTTGTCATGCTTGTTTTCTGTTGTTAGTTCTTCTTTTCTCCCCGTGTTTAATTGCTTGCCTTCCCTGAGAGATTCACTGTATAAGGGTTCATGGAATAGTGTCCCTTGTTATCTTTTTCTAGAATGTCCTTCAGAACATTTTGGAATGGTGGTTTGTGGTCATGAATTTCTTCAGGTGATCTTTGTCATGGAAGTATCTTATTTCTCTTTCAATTTTGTGGGGTACATCAACCTGAGTCAGAAGTTGTTTTCTTTTAGGTTTTTAAATACTTCACTCTAAGGTCTCCTTGACTTGAGGGTTTGTATTGAGAAGTCTGTTGTGATTCTTACAGGCTTTCCTTTATAGATGATTTGTTTCTTTTCTCCAACAGCTTTTAATATTCTGTTCTTTTTTTTTATTATTTTTTTTTATTTTTTGAGACAGGGTCTCACTATGCAGTTCAGGCTGGCCTTGAACTCACTTCATAGTCCAGGCTGGTCTTGAACTCACAATGTTCCTCCTGCCTCAGCCTCCTGAGTGCTGGGATTATAGGCATGCACCACCACGCCTGGCTTAATATTCTGTTCTTGTGTTTGATTTCTGGAATCTTGATTATTATATGCCTTGGTGTAGATTTTCTTGATAATGGCTAATTGGGATTCTACATCCCTCACTTTTGTGTGTCAAATTTTTTCCCATGATTGGGAAGTTTTCTGCTATTACTTCTTTGAATAGGTGTTTTATATCATTTGTGCTATCCTGATTTTTCCTCAATTCTAATCAACCTTATGTTATTTTTCTTCGCATCATCTTGTAGCTGGTGGATTGATTTTTCGTCATGCCTTTCTCTTTTTAAGCAGTTTTTCTTTTCAGTGTCACCAACCACAATCCTGTTTTCTAGATCTGATATTCTGCCCTCACATTGGCTCATTCTGCTGCATATATTTTCAGCGGAATTTTTAATCTCCTGCATATCTGTTTGAATATGTTTCATGGGTTCCGTTTCTTTCCTATGTTGGGCATTTGTGGTTTCAATCATTTTCCTAAGCTTTTCTATTTTTTCAATCTGTATCTGCTCTAACCATGTATCTGTATCTCATACTAACCATGTCCTTCATTGTGGCCACTGTCCCTGTAGTTATCTAGGAAATTATTACTGATTTGATTTTTTTCTAGAGTCTCATTCTTCTGTTTTGTTACTTCTGCTGTTATCATTTCAGAAAGTCCAGTGGGATGACTTTCAAATTCTTCCACCTCATTGCCCCCTGGGTTTGCTTTGCATGAGTTTGAGGCCTGGGGTTGCATTTTGCTTCTGTGTCTTCTCATTTTTAATTTTTTTTTCAAGTTTGACTCTTGGGTTGATTCTTATAAATTGCTTATGGCAGGTAGCTTTATTGCTAGTATTTAGAACCCTTGGGAAATGACTACTTTTCAGAGATGTCTTCCAGGTGTAGCTGGCTTTTTTTTTTTTCTTTTTCTTTTGTGGTGCTGGGGATCAAACTCACAACCTTGTACCTGCCAGGTAGGCGCTCAAGTCACTGAGCCAAACTCCTAGCCTTAGTTTTTTGAGACAGGGTCACACTATGTAGTTCAGGCCAGCCTTGCACTCACATTGTAGCCCAAGCTGGCCTCAAACTCACAACATTTCACCTACCTCAGCCTCCTGAGTGCTGGGATTAAAGGTGTGCACCACAATGCCTGGCTTGTAGCTGGCTTTTGGATTTTGACTCTGTCACAAAATTCCAAACCTTCAATTTATTGGGAATGAGAAGTTACTGCCTATTTTGCTTAGCCTTTGGTTTTTTGGCACTGGACCATACTATTGTTTATGACTCTGAGGCAATTTTAGTTTTGGCATACTGGGAAGAACAACTGATTAGAACAATTATGTCACTTTAGCTACAGCAGTAAAATAATTATGACAATAGAATGAGACACACAGTCTGGAAAATGACAAACCGTGGTAACTATTTATTTGCCACTTTTAGCTGTATAAACTAGATTTGTGCTTGTATTTAAAAAATATGAAACAAACCAGAAAATTATATACCATACATATACCCTCAATATGGTGATTTTACCTTCAGAGGAGAAAATTTAAAAGGGTATAGAAGGAAAAATTGAGAAATAGAAGAAGAGGAAGAGATTAAAAGCAAAGTTTAGGACAAAGGAAAGTTACATGAATTTTGGGAAACTGATACAGAAGATAGGAGAGAGATAAGGAAGAAATGAAAACAAGTACAGAACAGGAAAGCAGCAAAAATACTAGAAACAATATTCACACTCATATAAAAATAAGAAGAAACAATAAAGAAAAAAGGAGAGAAGAAAAGAAAGGTAGAAAAAAAATATCAACTTCAGGACATGTATCTGCTGTCACTGGTAGTTCCCAGATCCATATTGATTAATTCTAGGAAACCAGCTGATTTGTAGTGTGGTACTGAGTAATCCTAGCAAGCCTGCACCTTTAGTTCCAATGAAATTCAGGCTGGTTTCTGGCTGAGACTAGAACCTGATTTGTTTAGCCTGCAGTGCTCAGTGTGCCTCTTGCCTGTGTGAACTTGGCTCCATGGTGGCTTGAACTTGACTCCTTAATATCCTGCCATCTTGAACTGGTTCTGCCTCATCTTGATACTGGGAGCCATTAGATGGAGTCAACCAGAATCTGCTGTGAGTTCTAAGCTCAGTTGGCCCCTCTCCAAGATGGCAGTCAGACAATCACCCTTTCCTTGGGGTTGTTTGAACTGGAATAACTCACAAGCTGCCACAGTCCACTGTGTCCAGTGCTCCAGTGCATTGCTGCATTTCTCCACACAGGTCTCTGGGGTTGCCAGTACTCA